>CATIWM010075080.1:0-74747 GCA_949671775.1 Mallotus repandus
TATATGAATCTTAATTTGACCAGTCCATTGTCTTATGGATTTCTTCAAGTCGGTGTGTGTGTTTTTTTTGACATAGCAATGATTTTTGACCATATAGTCGGCCATGACCAAATAAACAACCAAAATTCTAATCCAACATAATTATATCTCATATCTTTATAAACTACAATTATAACAAACTCTAAAGACACAATATTATGGCACACAATAAATAAAAAATTATTAAATTTATATATTTCTTTAAATATTAATTTAAATAATCGTGCGAGTGATGAAATGTATTTCGTAGCGAAGAAATTTCAAAAAAAAAAATTATTTGCTCAAATATTTTTTTCTGTTAGTCTTTCCTTCAATGAGTAATTTCAATAAGTTAGTCCTTTTTAGTGGCAGTCCTAACTTTTTCATTATTTTAGGAGCATTTAATTGGCGTTTCAGAATTAAAATTGAAATCGAATGAGAATAGAAAAAAATAAGAAAGATTATAAAAAAATTTAAAAAATATTTAATTCATTATGAAATGCGAATAAAAATCAACATCATTTACCACTTAAATTGCTTCTATAATATATATATTAAAAATTAATATTATAATTATATAATATAAAAAAATTATTAATTAAAATATTATTATAACTCATAAAATATTATCATAAAAATGATTTATTTTTTATAAACATTTTTATTCAGACATTTAATACATATTATTATGGCTTAATACATACGCAGCCCCCTGAATTTGGTAATTTTTGTCACTTTAATACCCATACTTACCCTTTTGCCATTTAAACACTTTAACTTGTGAAAAAGTTGATTTATAAACTATTTTCTGTTGATGTGGCAGATACGTGTATTTAAATGCGAATGAGCGCATGAAATGAAAAAAATTAACAATGCTCAGTGTACAATAAGACTTATAAACTCTTTTTCTTCTTGCTCAGAAAAATCTTGAGCTATAGCTGATCAGAATCCATGGCTTGGCTTCCACTTCAATATCCTTGCAAAATAATGCTTCAAGAACAAGCTTCCCATCTTCATCACCAGCACCAACAAAACCATTTTAGACTTATAATCTTAAATTTTCATTTTCTTCTTTGCATTTGAATAAGCTTGTACGCATTAAATCATCGAGCACTGCAAAATATAATGAAGTTGTGGTTGATGAAGAAATGGACAGGATTGGGAGACGTCAAAATGTCTCCAATGTGAGTGGCGTTGGAAGGCAAGAAAGGTAGGATAGTGGATCTTACTCCTCCAGCAGTGGAGGCTATTGTGGAGAGTTTTGGTGAGTGGGTGATAAATGGCCAGAAAAAGGAACGTGGACGTGTAGTTGAGGATGTTAAAGTATCACTTGGTAAAGACCCAAGAGTAACAACTGCTTCTTTAAGTGTAGTTGTGTTTGCTGGACTCACTCGTGCTGGTTGTGTACCATCATCTTCTTCACTTCTTCAACAACCACCATTTTCTTGACTGAGCAGATTCAGCTGCTCCCAATTGAGCACAAGCCAAAATAACACTAACCAAAGTAACTTCATCAATTCCAATACCAACATCTTGCATTCTCTCAAAAAAATGAATTGCCTCTCTTGGCTTAGCATTCTGCGAAAAACCAGTAACCATGTAAGCCATCAAACAACTCATTTACAGTTTTCATATCCCTACTCTTAGCATAGGCAACAATAATTTCCATCTAAAAAATCACATCATTCTTAGGCATTTCATCAAATAACTTATGCCCACTTTCCAAAACCCCATATTTTAAGTACATATCAAGCAATGTATTACTAACGAACAAATCAGAACCAAACCCACCAATAAAAATACACTGCGCATGCATCTGCCTCCCTAAACGCAAATTAAGAACCACTATAGGCTGCGAGGTTTAGCGCGCGCCTAAGTGTTGGTGACCATGATACTATGCAAGCTCAGGGCCTGCTAGGAAATACAAGATGGGCTTGGGGCCCATATTGGAGTTGGAGTTGCCACCCAGATGAAAACTAGGATACACTTTACAACAACTAGATTCCACGGAGGTACCCAAAGCCGTCTTTAGAGATTGGGTTCGGAAACTGGGTATGGGCTTTTGAATGCCCACCCAACCTTGCGGTTGGCCTCTGTGTGTGTTTTGTATTTTATTACTTTGATTATTTGATTATTTTCTTATTACCGGATTAGTTGCAAATGCTTCCAATTTTATTATTTAATCCAAGTTTTCACATTAGTCATTTTACATGCTTTATTACCTTGCACTTGTTACAAATAAGAACAAATATTACAAACATCCATTCAAGACAGTTGGGGAAGGGATTAGGGATTACAATAACTTATTCAATTACAACGATAATGAATTCAAATAAAACCTCTCAAGAACTAATTAACTCACTAATTACTTAGTGAGTGAAAATCACACAGGGACCTACATCAAACACGAGTTAGTTTTATTTCAAAATAAATAATTTTTATATAAAAAGGGGGGAAATAATTTTACATAAAGTAGGCACAATTATTCATTTAAATACGGTTTATTTACTCAAACATATATAATAATATAACAGTCGCATGCAATACTAGAGATGTTAGGCAGCGTGTTTGTCAAATATTGAAAATATACCAAAAGGATACTGAAAACAAAGCAGAATCCTACTAGATTTTGGTGAGGAAACGACCGTCTTCTGGGAAGAGGCGTGGCCTCTTGGACCCATGTTTAGGAGGCGATCGCCTCCTGGCTAAGGGGCGACACCTCTTTAAAGGGACGTCGCCTCTTAACCAGAAACACTACGATTCACATGTTATTTGAATTCTAAGTAAATCAGATTTCATGCAAACTATACTTAAATCTACTTCTAATATATCAATATTTCATATAATCAAACTCTCATATGACACTTAACACATAAAAAACCCAAAAACATGTGATCAAAACCAAGAAATTGAGTTTTTATAGGAATAAGGACTTAAAAAGCTTAAAAATAGCAATTCTTACTGAATAAATCACGTTTGATGCTCCTAACTAAGCCCTTAGAGCTTAGTTTGTATGTTTTTTTACTTTGAATGTAAGAGAGCTTCCTCTTCCTTCAAGAAAATGAACTATTCTTTGATCAAACTCCTCTTTTTTCCTTCTTAAGTTGTGTTATTTGTTTTTTTTTCCTTTTTGTGTTTTTTTTCTTCTCTGTATTCTCTCTTCTCTTCTTAGTGTCTAACCTCCCCTCTCCAGACCCTCAAGTCTTCTACTTAAGCTTTTTTGCTTTTTCTCTTTTCCCAATTCCCAAAAATGCCACTTGGATCCCCCTCATGATTTCTCATCATTTCCTCCAATCTTTTTCCACTCCATTTTTGCCTTGAAATTCATCCTTCCATGCACAAATTTGCAGGTTGGAGATCTATGGGTCTACTTCTGGTGTATGGGGCCAAAATGCATTAAAATGCATTTATTGTAAAGTTAGGTCGGCTACCGAAGAGACATCATCCCTTAGGAAAGGGCGATCGTCTTTTTACCTGGCTTGGTCTGGTTCTAGGCAAATGGGCTTGGGCCTCTCTATTTTCTTTTAGGCCTCGGTTAGAGGTTTTGGGCTTAGTTCAGAGGTTTCGGGCTTCTGAATTCATTTTATAGGAATATTTGGGTCCTTTTACATTCAAAATTCTGAACTTGCTCATTACTGGGCCTTCGTTGCAAGCCAATCAAACCGAGGGTGTCCACAGCCACCCCACACGCCTTGAAAATCGCTGAAAACATAAAAGAAACAAGTTGAACACCTTCCACGGAAACTTAACAGCAAAGTAAAGAAATGGGTTAGGAAACTTAATGCAGTTAAAAATGGATTGAGGATATGGGTCCATGGGATTATTGAGATTGGTGAGGGTACGAACAAGCTTGATGACAACATAACAGCATTGGTCAAGTCCATTAGAGAGAATGTGGGCATGGACTTGCTTGATTTGAGGGAGATTGGTGTGAGAATGGAGAGTAGACACAATGTTGGCTTCAAGGAGTTTTTGATGCGAATGAAATTGAGAGACATGACTGAAACTTAGAAGTGGGTACGAGGGTTGATAATGTTGAGAGAGCTGTTTCGGTAGATAGGAGAAAATTTTGATTAAAGGTTCTAAACTCTTTTTCTTATTGCTCAAAAAAATCTTCAGCCATAGCTGATTACAATCAATGGCTTGGCTTCCATTTCAACATCCTTAATATCCTTGCAAAATAATGCTTCAAGAATGAGCTTCCCATCTTCATCACCAGTACCAACAAAACCATTTTAGACTTATAATTTTAAATTTTCATTTTCTTTTCTGCATTTGAATAAGCTTATACGCATTAAATCATTGAGCATTGTAAAATACAATAAAGTTGTGGTTGATAAAGAAATGGACAGGATCAGGAGACTTCAAAATGGCTTCGATGTTTGTGGGGTGGCGTTGGAAGGCGAGAAAGGTAAGACAGTAGATCTTACTCCTCCAGCAGTAAAGGCCATTGCAGAGATTTTTGGTGAGTGGGTGATAAATGGCCTGGAAAAGGAACGGGGACGTGTAGTTAAGGATGTTAGAGTATCACTTGGTAAAGACCCAAGAGTAACAAGTGTTTCTTTGAGTGTAGTTGTGTTTGCTTGACTCGCTCGTGCTGGTTGTATACCATCATCTTCTTCAATAGCCACCACTTTCTTGACTGAGCAGATTTAGCTGCCCCCAATTGAGCACTAGTCAAAATAACACCAACTAAAGTAACTTCATCAGTTCCAATACCCGCATCTTGCATTCTCTCAAAAAAATGAATTGCCTCTCTTAGCTTAGCATTCTGCAAAAAACTAGTAACCATAGCGGTCCAAGCCACCATATCCTTCACAGGTATACCATCAAACAACTCATTTGTAGTTTCCATATCCCCACTCTTAGCATAGGCAATAATAATTTTCTTCCAAGAAATCACATCCTTCTCGGGCATTTCATCAAATAACTTACGCCCACTTTCCAAAGCCCCACATTTTAAGTACATATCAAGCAATGAATTACTAACGAACAAATCAGCACCAAACCCACCAATCAAAATACACTACGCATGCGTCTGCCTCCCTAAACGGTAATCAAGAATCGCCCCACACGCCTTGAAAATAGCTGAAAACATAAAAGAAACAAGCAAAACACCTTCCATTCTCATAGAGCTGTAAACTTTAACAGATTCACGTAATAACCCTCAAATTGAATAGCCTTCAATAATAGCAAAGTAAAGAAACGGGTTAGGAAACTTAACGCAGTTAAAAATGGAGCGAGGATATGGGTCCATGGAATTATTGAGATTGGTGAGGGTACTGACAAGCTTGGTGACAACATAGCAGCATTGGTCAAGTCCATTAGAGAGAATATGGGCATGGACTTGCTTGATTTGAGGAAGATTGGTGCAAGAATCGAGAGCAGACACAGTGTTATCTTCAAGGAGTCTTTGATGCGGCTGAAATTGAGAGACATGACTGAAACTGGGAAGTGGGTGCAAGGGTTGATAATGTTGAGAGAGCTGTTTTGGTAGATAAGAGAAAATTTTGCTAGAGAGAGTAACCATTGTATTTGTATGATAATTGCTTTGTAGTTAAAGAAAGATGGCGATTCATCGCCATTGTTCAAAGCTTTTTTTTTTTTTTTTTTATAGGAAGAAGTTCAAAGCTTTTTAACTATGGCTTTTGCTTTGCTTTGAATCTTAGCTTTTTTTTTATTAATTCACTTTTTTTTTTCTTTTACTGTTAACTAGTGTTACGTGTCTTATGTTTTATTAGGTGGCATCCTAGTGAAAAATACTCGCTTGAATGCTTCTTTAATTAAGGAGAAAATGGTTTATAAATTACCTTTTTGGCAAGTTAAGGTATCTAAATGATAAGAGTATAAATATGAGTGTTAAAGTGGCAAACATTATCAAGTTCAGAGGACTGTGAATGTATTAAGCCTATTATTATTATTATTATTATTTTATATATTTTATTTATAAATTTTAAAAATATATGTTAATATTTATATATTTGATCAATTTATAGTTTGTTGACTTAATTTTTAAAAAAATCAAAATTCATTCCTTAAAAATATAATGAAAATCCAACAAAAAAAATTATAAGAAAAATGGTGATTTCTATTGATAGAAGAATCACATTTCAATTTACCTGCTATGAAGGAAACTCATGCTCTTAATTATCCATGACATTTTCAACTAACAACAAGAATTAAATCTTACTGTTGTAAATCTAAAGGGCATTTTGAAATATGGGAAATAAAATAAAAATTTTGTGAACCTTATACTTCCACCGTGTATAATTTTACTTTTAATTTATAATTGTTTCAGTTTCAATTTTTCAACATTTCAAAAATATTTTAATTTTTTTAAAAAACACCTAAAAGGAAAATCAGCTAAATTTTAGACTAACCTTGGTATTTTGAAAAAAAAAAAAAACTGTATATACATTAAAAAAAACAAATTGAAGATTTTAGGCCCAATAAGCACGGCAGAAATGGGCTAGTATTATGCATAGAATGCCCAGCCCATTTAGCCCAGACCATTGAGCCCAGCCCATTGAGCCCAGCTCAAGATCAATTTTCTCAGTAACTATAACCATCGTCCCTAAGCTCGAGCTATGTTAAACCCTAGACCTCTCCAAGCTGTCGAAGACAGAACAAAACCTAAAATCATGTCGGACAGAGAAGATTCTGATTCGGACGCACCTGAGGAGTTTACATCGGAACAGGTTCTAACATCTGTCTTTTTTTGGGGTTAATTTTCTTAAGGTTTCAGTGTTTTATTAAAAACAGAGCTCAGTTATTTTAATATTTTTTTTGGCTTGTTACGATGTTCAGGCAATCAAGCAGGATGAAATTATAAGTAAGCTTCAGAAAGAGAATAAAGCTAGGTACTTTTCTTGGCTTTTGTAGAAAATAATAAAAAAAAAATCTTGTCTTTTGTTGTTTAAGTGTATGTTTTTGATGAAGCTGTTTGGTACTGATGTGATGTTTCCAAAATTATGGTAATTTGAGGAATAATTTCTGTTGGGATTTATGGGTTTTGTTTGTTTGGTTGTGAGAGAGAGGGAGGGTTCAGCTATATTATGCACAGTGCAGCTAGCTCCAGCATTGAATAATGATTCGTAGAATCTTAATGTTATTATTCAAGTTTTACTAGTCAAAAGATTGACTAAGCTAGAGGAAAATGGATTTCTTATTAACTAACTCATAAGAAGAATGAATTTACTATAAGAGAAACATCGGCTGGCGATAACGGCAGTGTGAAATATATCTCTAATGGTTTTTTCTTTTTCATTTGCTACCAAACCAAATAGTAGAAATTAAGTTATTTTATTGTAAAATGTCTTCTGGTATACGATATTTTTCATATATAAGTATGTATGGAGTAAACAAAGCCTCACTTATGTTTCTTATGTCTTCAAAATACATGATGTAGTGTGTCTATTTGTATTTTTAGAAATGTGTTTACCTTGTGCTTTATAGAGTTGCTCGTGAGGGTAAAGCACGTCGCAGACAGTGGGCGCAGAGGAAAACACCACAACCGTCTAAAGTAGATGCAAGTGTACAAGATAAAATGGAAACTGAAACTGAGACAGAAAATGAGCCTTTGGGTACGGGGGATATGCTTCCAGACAAAATTGTTCAGCTGCTTGCAGCTCGTGAGAAGTAGACATCTCTGTCTCTCCCTCTCATATGTGTATATAAACACTTTATGGTTTTGGATCTATTTATAAAGGCTTTTGACAAAGAGGGCATTCTCTTTCTGCAGGAAAGTTTTCTTATCAGACTCTGAGGATGAAAAGGTTGAGGCAAAGCTACCTCCAAGAAAGAAAAAGCCAAAAACCTCAGGGTAAGACATGATGGAAAGGAAATTTTCATAAGATAATTTTTGAAACAGAATAGTTATGTTACTGCAGTAGTTTATGAAACAGAATAGTCATGTTACTGCAATGTGAATTGCAGGATGGAGACTGTTATTTTGAAGGATATGTCGCCTCCACAATGCTTACAGTACTCCTTGGAGTTTTTGAAGAAAAAGAAAATGCAGGTTTCAAGATCATCTTCAGTTTTGAACAACTCCAACCAAGCACTTCGCCTCATTTCTACTTCGGGCTTGCTAAGTAAGAAATGACAACCTTGTTTGTACTCATGTCGATACACACCCATAACCCCCCCCACCCACCCCCGGTAGCTGATTTGCAAACTAGGCTTCCATAGGGCTAATCACTATTCGTAGATCGCACCCAATGGCTTTACTGAAAGCATTTTGTATTGGATGAATTATTCTAAGGATTATTGTAAACCCTTATGAGTTATTGTTTGATTCTTTCGAACGCACGCTATGTGTTCCTAACTAATAATTTACATTGTTGTTGTGTTGTGCACTGGTAATATCTGGAAAGATTCTTGACCAATTAATGGCTGCTTTGCCTACATCAGTTTGTACCCTGACGAGTGATGAACATGTTAAGATGGGGATTTATTATTAGTGGCCAGTCTTTTAATTGCACTAACTTTTATTGGATTCCAACGATGCCTCCTACTCTCGTTCGTCCAATTGGCACTTCAAAAGTAGGATCCTTAGGTTTCCTACTTTTGTGGGATAAATTGAAGTCCAAAAAATGCACAATTGGATGTGCTATAATTTGATTCATAAAGTCCTTTCAAAATTTTGATATTGAGAATGATTTTTTTTTTTACCAAATAAAAGGATATGATATATTAACTAGCAAACAGTATATAATGTTGGCCCAACACAAATTTGAAAGACCTAAATATATCTAAGACTTTATAATTTGATGAGCTTGTTATAAGATGAAGTCCAAGAACATTTCTTAGGGTTGTAACTCTAATGTGAAGAGAATAATTTACTGAAAGTCATGCGGTGGCGGTGGCAGTGTCAATGGCGGCATCAACAACTTAAAGATGCGTGAGTTCATGTTGGACTGGCTTGAGTTGTGAGTGTTCTGGATTGAAAGAGATGACAATGTCCAAATACTGAAGTAGCAACTGCAAGCAAAGAAAAGAGAAGAAGGTCAACCTCCGAACAATGACAATCAACCTCCGGGGACAAGGATCTCTTTCCTTCACATCATTTTTGCAAAGCCTTGTTGAGGTAGCAATCATGTGGTGATGTGGCGAGTTGAAACCCAGTCGAAAAGAAGCTTCGGTGCTTCTTGATGTAGCAACGATCAGAAGCACCTCAGTAGTCCTGACACCAAAACAGAAAGAGATAAGAGTAACCAAACCATCTGCACCAAAAGCTATCAAAAACACAACTATGAAAACACACAGATATCAACATCATATTATTTGAATGAAAAAAAAATAATAATAATAAGGGAAGGATTACTGGTTAAAACTAGTATCCAACCCTTGTAAAAAGTACTGTATATCAAAGGTTATAGCAGTATGTAGAGAGAACTTTCGAGATTATATATTTTTATGTATTATTATTGGGAATGATTTTGAAGTGAATATATTGTGAATATGAAAGTTTTTGGGTACAAAAGAAGAATTATAAATGGATACAACATTGTCACATCCTGCAGAACAGAACGTCTTTAAATGTGGCCATGTAAATTTTTGTCTCAAAAGACATCTATGCATTTGGTTTAGTGCAATATTAAATACATTAGCATGCATTTGGCGACAATTTTAATTCATAGAAGTTACCACAGCGTTATTAGCGACAATAATTTCATCACTAAAAGCATAAAATCTCCTAATCTAAATATATTGAGGTTATTTACACCCACAATCCTTAATTTATTACCCTTTTCTCACCATCATCTCAAAGAATGAATTGAACACATAAAAAATTCTGACTTTTAATTTCAGTAATAGTGATCCCTCATTCATCGATTGATTTTTAATGAAATCAATACCGAAATGTTGACATGCGCAAATAAGAGGATGATAATGTGACAAAATTATTTTCAATAATGAACTAGAGGCCATGTCATGTGGGATTTTTTTTTTTTATTTATACAACAAAGTTTGACAAGAGTCCACGTGATCTCTGGTTCATTATTGAAAATAAGTTTACCTTATTATCCTTTTATTTGCTCACATCAACATTCTGATGTTGATTTCATTGAAAATTGATGAATGAGAATCACCGTTACTAGAATTAAAAGTCAGAAATTTTTATGTGTCTAATTAATTTTTTAGGATAATAGTGAGAAAAAAATTATAAATTAGAAACTGTGAGTGTAAATATCCCAAATACTGTTATAAATTTAGTTAAGGACTGACTGAATGACTTATGGCCTTGTGTTTTGTTATAATTTTGAAAAGTTTTTAGCAACAAATAAACAATTTATGTCCGTCGCCCAAAATCATTTTTAATTTTTTTTTTTTAATTTTTAGAATCCATTCAGCTTCATATTATATCTTTAGTAAGGGATGCACAAAAATTAACTAAATTGACCAAACCAAATTAATTCAAACCAATTTAAATTTAAAATTGTAGTTTAGAGTGGTTAATACCCACTCGATTATGATTTAAAAATTTTTTTAAACCAAATTTTTGATTTAATTATAGTTTAGAAAACTAAAAATCCAATGAAATTGAGCCGAACCCATAATATAATAATACTACATAATTTTTTTTATATACGCAGAATAGTAGGATATGAGGCATATAGTCATTATGCAACTTTAATATAACCTAATATTTTGTTCTTTACTGTTTACACTTTTAAGAAAAATATCTTTTTTTTTGTCCTCTAACAATAATATGTCCATCACCATCTTATTTCTTATATTTTTATAGGTTTTTTTTTACAGTACACACTTTTTTTAAGCGTTTTTTAATTCCTTATAATAGCAACGATATTCATATTATACTTTTGACTGATATGTATATTATATGAATTTTGTATTTTGTTATATTTTTAAAGAAAATTTTTTTATACAACCCATGATTCTCTAATAATGTGTCAATTTTTTAAATTGTCACTAATTAATAAAATAATTTAATTTAATTTTTTAAAAAAATCTCTTATATAGATAAAAAGATAAAATAACCCTTGTATGTTAAACAAATGAAATTATAAATATACAATAACATTATATAAGAAAATGGTATATGTCACGGCACGCGACGCTACAGTACATCGCAGGCCGTGATATATTATCTTTATATCTTTAATTTTTTTAATTTAATTATTAAAATTTTTTTATGAGTTATGGGTGTTTAAATTTTTGTACGATAGATTCATCTATATGCAACTTAAAAAAAAATAAAATTCAAAAAAAAATAAGGGACAAGGAGGTAATGTACAAAGGTTATTTTATTTTTTTTATCTGTAAGAGAGATTTTAAAAGGTTAAATTATTTTATTTTATTAATTAGTGATAATTTAAAAAGTTGACACATCATTAGAGATAAAAAATTCCTAGTTCCATGAGTTATATATAAAAATTATTTTATTTTTAATAAATTTCATGAAATTTATTATTAGTAATTTTAATTTTAATTTTATTAAACCGATCAAACCGAATTTAGATATCATTGGTTTGGATAATTTTTAATGATATTTAGTTTGGTTAAAAGTTACTTTATTGATGTGGTTAAAAATTTATGTTTTAAACCGAAACAAACCGAACCATAAACCCCTTGGTCATATCTTCTATTTTACAAGCATATCATATGAGCTTGGAAAATGAAAATACTTAACATTACATGTCGATTCAACAATATACAAATTTCCAATCTCTTCACATAAAAATCGTACCAAAACGACATCCTTTTTTCTCATGGAGAATGGTCATGATCTGCAACGAGCGCCGTGGTATGATGATACAATTACCATATATATAGTACGCTAGCAAGGACCTGATCTTGAGTACCCAATGGAGAAGCAAAAAGCAAAAGAACCTCAAGGGGAGGAGAAAGCGTCCTGAAGGTCTGCAGCAGAGTTGTCTGAGAAAAGGTTACGTCCTGATGAGTTGCCAACTAAAGCTTGGAAAGCATTTCTATACTTGTTCAAGCTTTTATGGTGGCGGATGCGTTTAAGGATAACCTCTTTGTCCAAGGACTTGGAAGAAGAGGGATGAGATGATGATATCAAGTGAAGCTGGCTACTGATAGGACCAAGCTTAACCTGTGTCTGATCTTCTTTGTCCTCTGGTGAGAGAGATTGCTGAGATTGAGAAATCATAAAAGCCATGATTCTTTTTTTCTTTTCTTGGGGAGTTATGAAGTGGGTAGTTGAGATATAGGAAAATGGAGATGGCAGATTGGGCGTATTGTATATATAAGAGAAAAAAGGTTGATGTTTCAGTGGGAGCATTAGTTTAGTTTAGTGGTTTGATGAGTGCTTCAGAATCAGTGGGTTTCTGCATGTATCTGCTACCTGTGGGGACTTTAAATGTGACAGCTACAAGCTTTTTTTATTAATATATTCTACTTATTATTATTTTTCAATCGTTTTCATAGCCATTTTGTATTAATTTTAATGGAGAATTTACCACAGCAATCCTGGAATTTGGTTGGATGAAAATGCTGACGCACAGTTGTTGGATTGAGATTTATATTTGTATTTGGATTCTATTGAAAATGACCAGCTGGAGGAATGCAATAAAAAAATAAATTGGACATTATTATTTTTCTTATATTTTAATGGGCTTTGTAATCCCCCAATTAGGTCACTCTATACCTTCAGATCCATTGTTAGAATAGAAATGCTGGGTGCCATACTATCGAGGATAAGATTTAAGGAAGCCAATAGATGTGTCTCACGGATGGGTTACAGTCGTACTATAGTACCCCATTTGCCATAGGACTAGGACCAGGTTCTGCTGTCTGTGTCTAGAGATACATATTAAGCAATATCCATTAATTAAAGGATAAAGTTAGACACCGCGAGAGTTACAGTATTTCACAAGCTTACTGTTTCTTTTTTTTTTTTTATAATTACATTATTAAGAAAATAAAAAATAAAAAATAAAAAAAAATTATTTACAGGCTATATCTACTGAAATTATTGTATGACAAATTAACCCTAATGCATCTTAAATTTTACATTCTAAAAAATTTTTTAAAAAATAAAAATTCATTAACCAATATTACCCACAATTTTTTTCGGGCCCTTTATTAGAGCATGGATTGATGTTTTTCTTTTAAGAATAGGTAGCTTCAACTAGATAAAGATCAGAAAGCTCACAAATTTTAGAACTACGTACATTAATTTCAAACTCACAATTCAGAGTTTTTGAAACTGTATAAATATTAGTTTCAAACTTAGCCAAAACTCATTTGATGAATTATGTTAACCCCATTTCAAATGTCTGCCTACTTAAATAAACTACAATTTCTTTTCCATGTACCAAAAAAGAAAAGTTCAGTCAGAGATTGAACTCACCTTTTGATGTCATGAAAGAAGTCTTAATTACTCAACCTTCTCATAAAAGATTTTTATGTGGGGATTGTTTTGTTCGATATATAAGATGAAGCCTTCATCAAAAGAGTTGCTTGAGGTTGACGGGACCAATCTCAGTTGAAAGCGACAAAATTAGGATAGATCCCTAAAGCCGAAAACAATGGTCCACTTAATAAGTTCAGGGAAAAACCAGGGGCGAAATGATCAGCGTTCATTGTTTCTCCCCTGAAAAAAATGCAATAGAAGCGTGTCCTTGTAGCCGACCTGAATTTCACATCTCTTGGCATTTCGCCATAAAAATATAAAGACAAGCAAATAGATTTTGGCCTATTCACTATTCTGGCCTCTTGTTTTGCGAATTTGCTGCTAGAATAGGTGAATAACCACCCTATATATGACCAATTTCCAAAAAAAAAAAAAAAACAAAAACAAAAACCTACCCCATATATGAAGGCTAACCCAAAGCACTGAAAATACAAACGATTAGACTTCGGTGCTGGTGCTGATTTAGTGCTACAGTAGCTACATGCCCTCCAAATACCTAAATTATGTATCAGAATTCCAGATTGTATAGGAAGATGGAAAACTAAACCAAATCGGAAAAAAAAAAAAACGGGAAAAAAGAAGCAATAATAACAAAACTGAATAAGAATGTAATATATCATATCATTTTAATCTTCAGTGTCCCTTTTATCAAGAAAACTCAACAAGTAACCACTAACAATTCGTCTTGCTACAGGATTAGGAATTCCGCGACATAGCCGCCCATCAATATATGCTAGAATACCAGACAAAACAAACTTACTGATACCCCATTTCCATATGAACTTCACCTTCTGGTCCTCTTCATTGCGGTCTGCACGGACTATTGCCTTATCGTCATCACTCTTTGATTCCTTTTTCCACTTGACATTGGCGATCAACTTCCCAGTTTGCTTTCTCAGCATGCGGATTGCGAAACTCACAAAGAGGTGTTCACACAATGTGATCACAGTTGGTCCAATTTTCCATTCCTGTGGTAATTATTCCCATGAATAGTACTTCTAACACATTTAAGGAACTACATTGAGTAATAACAAGTGCTGAGTTATAAACAAACAGTAAGTTACATAGAGATGTACATGCCTAACTTCCCTCTCTCCCCATCTGTGAACCTAACATCTGATTGTCCCCCCAAAAAAAACCAAACATAGTTGGTCATGAACTCTTGAAATTTTATTGGCAGCCAAAAATGATAGAGAGCTGAAATTGACCATTGTGTTTGATTTGGAGGCAGACAGGCAGTAAGATAACATCAATTCACATGGATCTCACAAATTAACAAGCATGCCACAATCAACACGAGGAGAAAAATTAAAGAAGTGCAACAAAAACATATTCAGTTTTATGCATAATTCCCTTTGTCAAAAATTGCAGCTACAACGGCCATATGCAGCACAACAGAAGATTGTGTGCTCATAATGGCTATGTAGAGGGATTGCAAGGGAAGCCTGCTTGGTACTTGGCTCTAAGCCTGTGGATCAGTAAAGTGATAAAACAAAAATCTGATAGATGACAATAGGAAGATAGCTTTGCATTATCACCTATACCATATTTATTTCCCACAAATCATAATACAGAAAAAAAAAGAAAATGAAAAGTAAGCCACTTACACTTTCTCCTCTAAGGTGGCGTAAAGGGCGAGAAGATGCTGAAGGATCTCCTTTTAACAATGCCTTGCTCACAAGGAACCCCTTCACACCATCCATGATCTCGTCTGTGAGGGCACTATTGGGTGGTAGGTTTTTGAGTAATACCTAAGCACACCAGCAATGTTAATAAATTATGGTAATGATATGAAAGATCCAGTTTGAAGTTTCTAAGTTGCAATTCCACAGTATGTATTACAAACACCAAAAAGATCCAGTCTCCAGTAGACTGCTGGGGTTAGACAATTACATTGTGTGTTTTATGAACCTAGTTATAAAGCAATACAATTATTATCTTGTTGATCTAATTTAACTTTTCCCTTCAATAATTACCTGATCGTCTATGACCCTGACTCTCAGATACTCTTGTCTATACATCGTATCCAACATAGCTTGCAGGTAACCTTCAATATATAACTGCAATATTCAGATTAACAGTCAATAACGACATAAAATAAGTACTATTTTGGGATGAATAAGTGCCTGCAACAGCAAAATGACAATCAACACAAAACCAGGCTTTGTTTCCAACTGCGCACAATTTGGTAAACAATGTGGCTTAAATTTTTAAAAATATCATTTGCTTGCTCTATCTGAACCAATCATCTCCTCAAAGCTGCACAATTAATGTTAAACTATAAGTCAAAGATTACCTCATCAATGCCAGGACCTCTATCAAGCTTGATCTTTCTGTCTGGGCCCCCTTGCATCAGAGCAGTTCCAAGCAGTGATGGCTCCATAGCCAGTTTCAGTATTCCTTGGTGAAAGCCACTCACCTTGATGATAACATGTAGAGAGAGACTGTTACTCTCGATACTTACAGCAGTTATCTCAAATTCCTTTTTCACTATCAGTATTAACATATATTAACATAAAATAAAGAGGATATTCAAAGTGAGAAAACAATTAGCACCATGCCATCAAAACCACTTGTTTCTGCTCCCCTCAGAATAGAGTCTGATATTTCAGTGACAGCAGCAAACAGCATATTTGACCCCACTGTTCTCAGCTGTAGAAGCACAATACAATTAATATCTGTGGCGAGTGCCATGAAAAATTTATCTGTGACTAAAAGAAACCAAAACTTACAGTCTTTTCAAGATCACCAAAGTAGCGTTTTGTCCCAGAGAACCCTTTACCATCAATACATCTACTGAGGAATTTGAAGGTACCTACCCTCAAAAAGCAGCAAATCAATGAATTCACATAACCAAAGAAAACCACAATAATCTGCACATGTAGGTAACACAGCCTAGAAGGCAACTTTTCTTCAGCATGTTCCAAAAAAGTTGACAGAAGGTTCATGAAAAATGGTAACATAGTCTCAGGGTGTAAATGTCAACAGAGCTAAAAGGGTGAAGAACTTAATTTCCAAAATATGGTTTCAACACCTTTCCTCCAAGCATCTGCTTTTCACATGCATGTACTTCTGTTTGGGTTGGCTATCATAACATAGTGGATGTTTCACACCAAAAGAGAGAGCGAAGCTCCATTACAAAATGGTATATCAATAGTCTAGAAAGAAGAATAATTACTACCAAACAGTTACCTAATGTGAAGCCAGGAAGATTAATCAACCCGCGGGAAGGATCAAAGAAAACATCAAGAGAAGATGAAGCTAAGTCATCAAATATGGACACAAAAGCTGGTGGAAGCAAGGGACTTCCTTTTGCAATATAGATGGCCCTCATTGCATACCTGGACCATAAAGTTCCTTTTAAGAATATATTCATATTATAATTGCAAATATTTAAAATGGACACATATTTACATAGAGGCTTACCAGGAATAGTGTTGTGCACATCTGATGAACAGTTCACGGATGGTTATCAAAGCATGAGTAATCAGGACCCCATTGAGCTCCACAACCATATTTTTTATTGGGGGAACCTACAGAAGCGCCAAAAGAGGAAGAACATAAAAATTCTAACAGCACCAGCAAATCTTTTGCACATTTAAATGGAAAGATAAAAAGCCTTCTTTCCCACTTGTCAGCAGAAAAAGCGGAGCAATTGTCACACCTTTACCACACTATGCAATAATGTCCTTAATGTCTCCTGAGTTGAGTCATAACTTGAATAAGAATCCCCAGGAAGAAAATTAGCAATAATCTGTGAGATGTGAGAAACATATGTCGGGTATTAACCAATATTAGATAAAGGGACAGTTCTCAGACATAGAAATGGAGGGTTAAAAACATCAAACCTTTACTGGATGGACCTCAAAATGATCAAAGTAATACCGCTGACTTGGAACAGTTGATTCGCTGAGAGATGTTCGCCAGAAGGAAGCAAGTCTTATTAAAGTCTCTTCATCAAGGTTCAAATCAACTGGCTGGGCACCATTGAATCACAATGTTAGAGCTACAGAAGCCAATGGATGCAGGTAACCCAACCAGAGGTCATATTATAAATTTTTAGCAGCAACAAAAAAAAAAAAAAAAAAAAAAAGCTAACAACCCTGGCAGCATTAGACAAAACCCAAGCTATATTGAATGACTATACCTGCAGAATAATGGATGAGTATTCAACTTGTCTAACATTGGAGCTAGCTGAAAGAAGGACGAATACAACTTTGAGAACAGGAGCATTTGAGTCGCTAGATTCTAACTGGTGTCTCCGAAGCATGGATGCAAAAGGAGCACCAATCCACTTCTCGTCAATATTTAATGACTGCATTCAATTGAAATAAATCATTGTTAATATAAGATGATATGTTCATACTCATTGTATGGGTTCATTCCAATCCTTACTATGACATCTTCTAGAATCAGAAAACCATAGCCAGAGAAATGCTAAGGCCACTTCTTGCATTTCATAATTCATAAAGGACATGACATGCATATAGAAGATATTACCTGTACAGTAATCTGATTATATTTCTTCTCATCATTATACACAGAATCCAGACTGACATTGCCAAACCTCGCAACTAGAAGTGGGGTATAACATGATTCCTCATTCTTATCCAACTCCTTCAGAAAGCAATAGCATTAATTAAATGCAAACAGAGTCTTCCATCAATACACAATAGGCTGTAGAAGATTGATGATCGAAGATAAACCAGAAAAATGATATCCATGATGAAATGCACAAGACAAAGAATCATTAACCTTGCAAACTTATTTTGAATGTATAAAAACAGGTTTAGGAAAAAATATCAAAAAGATAAGATCAGATAAACATATTTTTCTGACATAAAATCCATCGAGACTAACCTGTTTTCCATCTTCAAGTAAGTGGGTTCCAAAATAAAGTATTCTGAGTCGGATCTTTGCAGATGAGTAAATCAATCTGTCCCCCTTTTGACTCCTGGAAAGCTCACAAATCCGTAAGACTCTCGTGGGACCCTGTGCATATACTTCATACCCCACGTTTACAATATCCATGCTGTTTAACTGACCAAAATAAGTTTTCTGGTCTTTGGATTTTTGATTGAGAAGTGAATGAGATACCAATCCTCCACGCTGTTTTACTTTGAGAAAAGGTTTCCAAGCCCGTACCTTATCCAAGTTAATTTCACGTAATAGGTGCATATCTGCAAGAAAAACCAAAAACTGTTAATTCTGTCAAATTCTTTAGGGCATCAAAAATCATGAAGTTCCTGAAACTGCATCTTATCATGGGTAATGGTTGTTTCACACTTGAACTCCAATAAAAAACTCCAGTGGATAAAGAACATGATAATATATATAAAAGGACAGCCTGATCCATGTGCTACCTCCTTCAGCATTACTAAAGCAATAATTAATTGCCTTTTACAAAAAGTATGCATGCTCCTTGCTGATTTGAACATCAAGACTAATAAACTAGGATACCAGTCAACGAAAAATACATGTGCATAATGTGCAGCATGCATTCACAGGAATGAGTAGTGTCCTTTTCTTTCTTTTCCTCTATTTACCTCCAATGAACGGAATAAACATTTGAATTGACCCATAAACCACAATCAATCCCAGTAGTTTAAAAATCAGACATCCAACTTGAAATCTTACTTTGCACCCAGTAATAAATAATCTTCAAATTTGGGCCTGGTGATAATCTTCATTTTTTGGGGTGGTGGGAAGGTAAGGATGGAACTCAGCAATAAGAATAATAGGCTCCAATACTTAAAAAGCAATCAGGAAATCATTGGGACTAAACTACAGCTGTGTTTGCTTTTCTTCTTCTTCCTTTTTTTTTTTTCAAAAAACAAAAAAAAAAAAGCTGGTGGTCATTACCATTGATTACAACAACCAGTGTATGTGGAAGTGTCAAATCATCCCAGACATAAAAAGCACTAGAGTCAGATCCAAGAACCTCTTGCTCCGATGAATTCTGAAATGTTCTCCAAGGATAATCGAAAGAGAATTATTAGACATAATAGTTCATTGCTGACCATCAAGTTGCAACTGACATGAGACAGAGAATAATAGCACAACCTTTTGATGATAAGTGACGGATGCATCATTCAAGTGGTTCTCAATCCGATATGGTAGCTCAACATTTGGTGGTTTATGGAAGTGCATCCCAAGAGTGGATCCCTGTTCTATCACATGAACAGCAGCAAATTCTGTTGCATTAAAATCTGAAGCTTGATTTGATTGTTTCCTGAATTTCAGGAAAAAGCATCCTAGTGAAGCAATGCATACTGGGCTCGACCAGCTTGATTCAGGTTGATTTAATTGGAATTGGATATACACCAGTGAAGTATCAATATCATTTCTATGCCTTTTGATGATGTTTTCAAAAAAACTGAACGCCTTGCTTGAGTTGGTTTCTTCCCGCAGCTGTAATACTGCTTGTTGTTTACTGTTAATCTGGATTATGCCTGCCATTCCATCCTTTTCCAAAGGAAAGACGGTGGATAAAAGCAAAAGGAGTAAGAGTGCAAGTCACATGCAAATTTACCTAGTTCAAAGAAAATGCATCTAGAACTAGTACCTCCAAGTAACATTGGCGCATGTTGATGCTTTCTTCTGACTCATTAAACACAACATGCCGTGGGATCATAGTAACAGTTTGTGATGGAACGACCACCATGCTTGAAGATGGTCCCACAGAAACCCCAAACTTTGCAATATATTTCATTCCAGATTCTTCTTCTATCTCTAAGCTTATCTCCGTGAGACCTGATAAAGCATCCAAGTCTAGCAGCACCTCAGATGTACAATTCTCCAACAGTTTGATTCCAATCTTGTGAGATCTGATAACAGAATTTTTTAGAAGCCAATAAGAGAAAATCAACACCTATATACATGCATGCATGCATACATATATACATACATTCATATATACAAATATATATAGAACTTAAGAAATATGCTTATCTTACTTTAAAAACCACGATTTTATCGAATTTGGAGGACAAAATAACCCTAACTCAGGAGGAATGCTGGAACCATACTTTCTGATCTCATCCCTGAGAATGTTAATTGCTGTCATGTACACAAAGGGCCAATACATACAATGCTTAAAAAATTCATTTACTATTGCCAGATGTAACAAGTACCTAGATGGAAGCTTCTGATTAGAAGCAAAGAAAAACAGGGAAAAATCGGTGCCATTCCTCAAACAAAATGGCGTAAAAATAGCAGCCTGCAAACACCAAATAGCCTTAGTCTTCAAAATGAAAAGATGCACATGAGTAGAAGCCCAACTTCTGGTAATTCCCTTTTAACTAGAGGGCATCAAATAAAATGCAAAGATCATGAAGTAGAAACTAGATAAGAACCTCTAACATTCCGCTGAATCCACGTGATAACCTTAGTGATGCAAAATACTTTCCATTGCAGAAATCAAGATCAACATCCAAACACTGAACGTCATTTTTGTTCTTAAGTAACTTCTTCACCCAATCACCACTATTTACAGGTTTACAGCTAGATCCAAAAGCAGTTAAAGTAACAGTAAAACACATCACAGAAGGATTAGCATAAAAATCAGCCGTTGATCCGCATGCTATAGTTGCTTGCTTCCCAACATTGTCACCAACATGGGTGGCATGTAGATCTGCGCCAAGAAAAGTTGTTGTAAATTGTGCTACGGAAAACTTGAGGAATATTATTGAAGATATTGTTACCTGTCTCAGTTAAAAGCACATGTATCTCTGAGTGCAGTAAATTGGACACCCGTATAGTAGGAAGAAGAAAAATTTCCTTTTGCTCTTGTAATGCTATTGCTGAACTTCTTTTTTCAGAGCCATCACTAGACTTATCAGGATTTACGATAGGAACATCTCTTCCAATACTCTGAATCAGAAAATGCATGTTAGTGACATGGCCATCTTCAGATCTGAGGGTACAACATGCAGTACTAAAAGAAAATTTTGCCGATTCAATGGATAAAGCCCTGCGAACTTTGTAGCTCAATCTATCAAAAATTCCAGAAAGGCGAACTGCCTTTCCACCTTTAAGCTCATCTGACCATTCTACTGAAAATGCACTATTGGAAATTGTCAGGCTATCTGTAATTTCAGGTCTGAAAGAAAATAAGAAGTTACCTGCAAATCAATTACAAAAAAGTTAAGTCTGTAGAATCCTGGATTCAGAAAAAAAAAAAAAGTTGAGATTTTACAACATGACTGCACTGCAGCCACCAGTGTAATGGTCCCAGTTGGTGTTGCCATAATTTTTTCTTTTGATTATCTTAACTTACAAAAGAAGAGAGCATAACTATTAATCAACTGACAAAAGAAGAGAGCATAACTGTAATGGCAGCAGTGGACCAAAATGGAGCATAATGCCAGTACTGGCCCATTTCATCTATGATTTCCAAATAAACATCTTGATATGGCCATAATGTAATGGTAATTCAAAAATCACGATGCAATTCTAACAAAAAGTGTAACTATAAGTGTAATTAATCCAAGAGGACAAGAACCACATACAATCAAGTGTAAACTCTAGCGGTTTGTAATTTCAAAAGATGTCCAATGGATGTTGTAACTAGATTACGTTAAGCTGCAGAATTCAGTATCCATACCAATACTTAAAGACATTAATGCCTTTTTTAATCCACCAGATAAATTTATAGCATCAAATGTTGCCATGGAATCATCAATCGAGTCCCCTTTCTTCAGCAATGCTGATGCAAATACATCTTCATTTTCTTGAGATCGTCGAAATCGGAGCTCTATCGGAAATTCAGTTTCATTGTGTATTCTGATTAAAGGAGAAACCGCAATGGACAAACCATCCTACAAATAATTAAAAAAATGGAAACATCACTAAGATGGTATATTTTCAAGTTAAAGAAACGTATTCAAATGGAAAAATACCGTAGATTTCCTAGAAATGTCAACCACAATAAAGGGCCCTGGGTAACTTCGTGAATCTGTCCAAAGACAAAAATTGGTTTCAGTTCAGACAAATGTATTATACAAGAAATAAATGAACTAATTATGATGTGTAATTTTGAGCTCTTAAATAAGTTTTTTGAAATCAAGCATTCCCAAGAAAATTGAGTATCAAACAAGAATAGTACAAGTAAAGAAAAGTATGTTGCAGATGTCGACATTTCACAATGCCATGGTGACAACCTCAATGTCAAGTGGCCTTTGTGTCAGCCCATACAAGCTAACATGGTCTGCATGACCTGCCCTTCTGTCAGTCCGCTAGATAAAAATTTTGCCCTCTAGTAGTTTGCAAAGTTAACTATATTTCTCTGTTAGTTCACGAAATCATAGTTGTCCATTTTCACTCATGTCAGACGTCACATGTGTGCCATGTGGCTGACATGCTATAGCCTATAGCACTAGAAGAGCAGCCTTGTCTATATATGCCATAAAAAGGCTTCTATATTTTCGTGCATGATTATATTCTGTCCAAATTATACTTGTCTGAACTTTAAACCCTTTTTGAATTTTCAGCTACCTGATTTAAAAAATTGTAAGATTAAGTAGACATTCATAAAATCAAGAGTATTCCTTTTGAATAAGACTAACAGAGAGTAGAATTTAGTTGAAAAAATCTTGACCATCAGAAAGTTTTGCTGCCATATCCCAGTGATCCACCATGGGATTTTCTCTTCATAAATACAATAAAATGAAATAAACATACATTAAGAAAAGCATCAATGACCGAAATAGAACAATTAAAGCATTGTTTAAATGACTAACAAACCTGAAATGGATGTTATACGTGTTCGCCAAGCAAATGTTTGAGTTTTTGAAAGAGAAAGATGAAGTGATGAAGTTGCAAAAGATCCAAGATTGGAAAGTTGAATCGCAACAGAAAATGCACCTTCTGGAGATTCACTTGCTAATATTGGCAGCCTTCAGAACACATGGCAGAATGGTAAAAAATTATAAGTAAATAATTTATTCATCTAAATGGAAACTTTTTTTTGGTTCAAAGTGCAAGTTATGGTGAATTTCCAATACGAATGAAGATTATAGGCATTAAGTTGTATGCTAACAAATTGGAAGTGGGAATTTTCTAGAGTGCCTCGTTGATCTCCCTAATAGAAACTTGCTTAACTTTGACTTTTTTTTGCAATATTACGGACAAATTTGGATTGAGAACAATGCAAATGTCTTTCGAAAATCAGAGTATGCCTTCATTTCACAGGGGGGCAGGAAGTTTTTTTTTTTTTTTTGGCCTATATTTGGGCTTATGCTTCCCCAGCTGTTAAGGGCATTTCTTTGATCATTATCCAACTTGACTGGAGGGCACTACATTTCAAGGCCCTTTTCATCTTTGTTTCAATCATCTGCTGAGTTATATAAGAGGATTCCTATTTCTCTGTGTACTCTTTTCTTTCTTAATAAAATTACCTTTCCAATAAAAAAGCTGTAAATTCATCGGAATATAAATAATAAATGTGAATAAATTACCTTAAAAATACAGAAGCAGACTGTTTTCTGGCTACAGTCACACTTTTGTTATCATAGAAATGACAAAGAAGATTTAAATTTGACTGGTTTTCCACCTGCAAAAATAGTTGTAGCATTTTTTATTTTTTTCCTTATAAGAAAATGGCAGAAGAGATCAACTTCAATTAGAAAGAAAGCGGGAAATGAAATAATAATAATGAGTGCAGGCTAACAGCAATGAAAAGTTGCTTATTAAAAAAAAAAAAGAGAAATAAAAAAAATACAAACTGAAGTTCCCCATCTCCCACCCTAGTTATTTCAGATATAGCAAAACTAGCACCACTAATATCAACTGTGCATATTCAAATGGAATCTCTTGAAGAACATGTCATATTGGTTAGTGCATTTAGGAAAAGAATTATAAATATTAGAAGTTTGCACCCTATATAGAGCTGAAATAAACCAAGTGTCCTCCTCAGTATGAAATTAAATTCAGATGCATAAGCATCAAATCAATCTCTCATCAACATTTAGAACTTATAATCCACAAACTTCAAAAGAGACTTAATATCAATACAAAAGAATGGTGAGGTATACAGCAAAAAGTGATGCTACCAATGCCTTGAGAAATACCAAACTAAATGAAACTACATTAGCGATTTTATGTTTATCCCCAAAACACAAGCACAAGTGAAAAAAGCAAAATTGTGCATATACATGGGAAATGGAACCCATTTGTTTCTGGAAGGATTCAATGTGGTCAGGATTTTTTTTTGCTTAGCTATTTTCTCATATTATATAGAATTTTTCCCTTGTGCTCCTGTTTCCCATTTTCTCTAGTTAACAATGTCTAGAATGAGATGACAGAAAGTTCTTCATTAGTTTCTTCTTTCACTCCTATTCAGTTGTTACCTATGATCAATAGAAGGGTTTGGTATTTAGTATTATACAGGTAATTTTTTCATAAATCCTTCTATTCAAACCTTAAGACCCCCAATCACGATCATCCCTTTCATTCAAAGAACGAAACTGGACATTCTAAGCATTTTTTTATAGATCCTTCTATTCAAACCTTAAGAGCCCCAATCATGATCATCCCTTTCATTCAAAGAACGAAACTGGACATTCTAAGTGTTGCTCAAGGTAAGGGATCTTGTGTGCACAACAGTTTGGCAAAATGTATGATTATGGACTAAAATTAATGAAATCTTGCAGAAAAGAACTAATAGGAAGGCTATCTTGGTAGTATGTTATGACTTGTGTGTTAAATCATTGTGTCATTCCCACTTATTTTTACAATGTGAAATGGCGCGAACTACTGCAAACTGCCATTTTGATGTTTTTCAAGGAATATATTATATGCCTAGATTCTTTAAACTTGTATGGTCTTCATGGATGATGATAAGTGGTAAAAGAAGAACACTAAAATCCTTTGAAGTGCTTTTTTGTGATATTTGGACGGAAAGAATTGCTTGCATTTTCAAGTATCAGAGATTCTTTTTATCTGAAAAGGAATAGAGCAAATTCTTGGCATTTTATGTTCTGAGCCATCAGGAGACTTTAGAGAAGCATTTTTAAGCACTACTTAGCTTGAATGGACAGCATTACTATTTTGGTTCTAGTTTGGTTTTGAATGTTGTTTCGTGATGTTTTGAATAGGAGAATATTTTATTCTTCACTTGCAAGTCTTCAATCTATTGTCTTAACAAAAGGTTCTCATAAACAAATGAAAAGGTAAATTGAATTTTATAGTAAAGGATTATCCAACCAAGAACAGTAGAGGCTAAGATTTCAAGCTCCAACCAGGGACTCCTTGATCCAATATGGTAATTATGGACTGATTTCTAAGCACAAAATTGGTGACTTCATATAGAAATAATGCATGCATATAGGCATAACTAGAACAGGTTGTGGAGAATATGTTCTTATGAACCAGTTGCAGAGGAAGTACGGACCTTGCAGCAATTGGCCAAAATTGGAGAATTTTTCACTGTGAATGGACCAGCCAACTTTAATTCCCCAATCACAAAAAGAAGCATATCTACTGAAAGCTCAGTTAGAGATATATCCAACTGCCAACAAACCAAAACAAAAATTGTAAAAATATTGTGGCTATAATCTTAAAAGAAACACTAAGAAGAAATAATTAACTTATATTCAGACCTTGTTAGTTCTGCAATACAAATGAACCGGCACTCCACCCTGTTTAATTTTTGATCCTTGAAATTGGGAACTTGAACGGTAGAAAGTACATATTTCAACAGGGTGGACAAATTGTCTCCTATATCCCACAAAAGAGGAAAGTAAATGAAGACTTGTCCAAACTGGAAGAAATTTATTTGTGAAGAAGACAACATAGACAACTAGTTATACAATTCTCACTGGGAAAAAATTATTGCTCACCACGAATTTCTTTGTATATCAAAATAATGAAGAAAAGCACATGATGTGCTCATAACTCTGGTTTTATAAGAGAGAATTTGAACATCGATTTGGGCATTATTGACGAAAGCACGAAGGAGATGAAAGCGGTCCTTCGTATCTGGAAGTTCATGAACAATGGTCAGATCAGAGTCTTCAATCTTAATTTGAATGCAAGGGAGTTTTCCACCCGAATAGGAAGTTTGGTTTTCCTCCTCATGCGTATTAGGATGAAGATTAGCTCCAGAAGCCTTCAAATAATACCTATCTGAAGTTGTAACATTGGGACCCACATCATGGTTGTGAAATACTTTAATTTTGATGGGATTTCCAGGCTTCCTAACAAATTCGGGGGTCCCATCACTGAAAGCAACACCACAGTCATTCTTCTTATTCACCAAGTAAAACTTCGTTTTAACCAAATTATTATATGGTTCCCAGTCAATATCACCCTTGTAATTGTCAGGGTCAAAAGAAAGTGTTCTCCAAAGAGAACATCCACTATCACTTGTGCTGGAAATGTCAACAAAACCTGACCCAGTATGATAACTTAATCTGAAGGGTTCACCAGAATCATTCTTAGCATGCAACGATATTAAGGAGAACCACAAAACTGATGATTTCCATATCTTTTGTTTGTGGTGCTTGACCTACAAATAGGTAGAACAGACGTTATAAAGTACAAAATGATGGATCCCAAATACCTGAAAATAGAAAGAAAACAAAGAACCAAATTCAACCAGTGATATGGATAAAAAATAAAATTCAAAGTAATAGCATTCTATAAATCAAGCATCTTACTAAGGATTACTTCAAATGATTTATTCCAATGCATCCCCTCTCATACAGAAGGGGGCTTGTGCATGTCTTACAACATGCAGGATCGAGTCAGGGTTGAAGTGATGTCAGATAGCTATCAAACAAATTAAGCTGAGTAGACACCAAATGAAACAACTGCCTGTGCTACTTTATTCCCACAGCTGCCCAGTGACACTACCATATACATGCCATCCAAATATAACATCACATAAGTATGCCCCAAAGTGCAAAAACACCTTGGATCAGTCAAGATCCTTAAGCATGCTAGCATTCCAAGTTGACAAATAGATTTTGGAAAAATAAGCTATGAAGCTAATACCGAACTTAAATAGAGTGCACATAGAATATCATGTGACCAAGACAAAGCAGCATGGAAATCTAGAATCAACACCAGATATGCATATGGAATAATAGTGGTGACAATGAGCTTAACAAAATGCATGATGTAAATTTAGCCCCTGGCACTTGTCATGTCTACACCATGAGTTTAGAAGCCTAAGACATACTCAATAGCATGCCTCTAAAATCTATATATCCAGAGCCCATCTAGCAGACTGGTTCCAGGCTTCCAGAATTAGCTTGCTTAATATTATCTCACCAAATATATTTGCACTTCAAATCCAAAATTTCATCATCTCCCAAGCTTCTAGAAGACTAACTCCCAACCTCTCTACCCCCACACCTCTCGCCATCCCTTTCCAAAACTCTTGTCTGTCCCAAAAAGGTTAAAAAAATTAAAGAAGAGAGGTGGGTTGGGGGGGGGGGGGGAGGGGTTCATTTTTGTGGTTCATCAGAATCAAAAATTATCTGCTAAGGCCAGGTTATGTTGAACCATGACAGAGTAACTGATAGAAATCATATCTCCCCAGAATTGTTAGAGAGTAGAGTCGCATTTCCGATGCAAACCCATAGAAAAGCAACGGATACATATTATGGCAACACATACCATTAACCTGCCAGTACAGCACTCAGAAATTAGCATCTCTACGTACAATGCCATTCACTTCAGACAAGCAAACACCCATAAGCACACTAACTTTTTCAAGAAACTGGCACTTCACAAAAAGACTGATACGTTCAACTTAAATACAAATTCATGGTCATATCTTACCCTAAAGAGAGCCTTGTCTCCAACAAGAGAATAATGAATTACGCCAACCAAACTATATTTTTCCTCCCCTCTTTCAACAGAAAAGTACAGATGTTGATGCACATCTTGAATTGCCACAATTGCTCCTATACAATAGAAAAATGAGGTTGGGTTCAAGTTCTCCCAAAATTTATTGGAAACATGACTTAGAGAAAATAAATATTTTGAAAATGGAAATACCATTGGGAACCATATCTTCCAAACTGTTATGATCTTCTTGGTTCTTGGTCCAGCTTCTTTGGTCACTGGTTGTCTCTTCATCATATTCACCAGAGACAGATGAAGCCATGGACAAAAGCATCTGATACAATAGCTAAGATCAGGCTTTATTGAAGAGAATAGCAAAGCATCAACAGTATGAAATGTTTAACACTAAAAGGGCCTTGAAACTTTAAGAAAAGCAGAAGAAACTTAATTTCAGTCCACTCACCTGTATTTCAGATAGAGAAACTGTCGCATGAAAGCCTGAGATGGAACCATTCCCATCCCAAACCTGATTTAATGGCAGAGGACAATCCCTTGACTTCTCAGCTGATATGAATGCAACTATATGATTCAAGATATAGTTCCGATGGCTTGTATGACTTCCAACCATATGCTGAAATGCCACAAAAGGATCTCTACTTGTAGACTGGGATGATGATTCATTTGACATGATGGAAGAAAAATGAGGAATTTGATTTTTATTTTCAACATATTCTTGAAGTACTTGAGAAAAGATCGACATGCGAGAAAGTTCAAACATGAATTTTCTTTGCATATCTGCCGATTCAAGTTTCATAGAGACATCAAGCTCACTCACAAGTTCCTGCAAACCACCTGCACAAATTGATTAGTTATCTAAAAATTAAATAAATCAGAATATCATATATATATATATATATATATTATATTATACATATATATATAAAAGGAGATAAAGAGAGAGAGGAAGATACCAGTATCATTTTCAATAGCAAGAATAAAGGAAATCTGGGACACATCTACATTCAAAGTCTCAGGCAGTTCCCAGCCTGGTTGTTGAGTTGCATGTAGTATCCCTTGGGCCTCATGTGTAGTATTTCCAACTTGTATAATGGACAACTTCATGATCGACAAAAGATTTCTAAGATGTTGCATATATGAAGAAAAACACCGGACAAACATCATCAGAGATGTGGTTTCAAGGAAAAGATGACCACCCTGAGGAGTAGCATAACATCTCACTTGTCACACCCGTCGGAAAAAAATACACAATCACTTGGTAAATGCTAGAGAACATAACATTAACCATGCAAAAAGCTCAAGTCTTAACAATATAAAGAAGTTCAAAAAATTGACCTTGTGAATAAGTAAAGCTAAAAAAACATAAAGGAGATAATTAGCTTCCTCAATTAGAGATAAAGTCAGCACCTGGATTCTCCAAGAGATTGCCTTAAAATTTCCCTCGACCAAAAATAGTGATGTAAGCTTACTAAACTGATGTGCTCTGACTACAACATTCTTCACTGGGTGCCTTGCAACAAATATTCCACCTAGTGTAACACTTATGAGAATCCAGTGACTTGAGGTTGATGCCAAGATACCCAAGTTCTCAAATATAGAAGACACATTCGATGTCTCAGAATCTATTAATGAAGGGAAGTTCTCAGGAATTTTTGACCCGTTATCAGCCAAAGTAGAATTACTAAGTGAATTAGTCATCCTTTCCTGAGGATAACTTAACCATAAAGTCAATGTGAGATCAGAAAGAGATAATTCACATAACCAATTATGAGGCTCTCGCTGCAATTTTCTAACTACAAGTTGATCAAAACTTTTTCCCTTGAGATCCTGATACCTAAAAATTACAGACTGAAATCCTAACAAGCTAAAATGAATGTCTGCCTTCCCTTCTTCATAAGACACATCTAAACCAGTGTGATGAACAGAAGTCCAAATCCCACAATCATGCAAATCATTCCCAGGCAAATGCTGACGACTCAGATCATCATATTCTTTATTTGACTTCTCCTTCTTATCAGTCATTCTAGAACTCTGAAGAATCACATTCATTGAGTTGAAATGAAATGTTCCTTTAATTGAGAAGACAGTACTATTATGAATCAAAGGTACTCTTTCTGCAGTAGTCTCATCATTGTCAGATTCTGAAAATGCATTGCGTTGCCTCATAAAATCTTGAAGAGATGCATAACTAAGTATGTGCGATCCGTCAAAAGCACAATTAACTGCTGAAAATAAATCTCCAACAACCTGGATGGAGACATAATCATCGTGTCATTACATCAAAAAAGCATGTACTAGCAAACAAGGGAACTCCATAATAGTTCCTCCAAACAGAAAAATAAAAAGAAAAAACATGAAACCAATTTTATGCCATTAAATCAATGTTTTAACTTTCTGTTTTCCATGTTAATGCATGCTAGTATGGTTATTTATCAAAGTGTATTAAAGTCTGGTTTAGACAAACACCAGACAAACAATACTTAAATACAAAGAAAAAAAAATACTGGAGAAGCAATTCCTAATTGCTGGAGCCACCACAAAACACAAGAAATAGTTCTATAAAGATAAGGAAAGATAGGAACAATATCCCTGACCATGTTAAACAACTTTTAGAAAGAAAAATGGATCTCATTGAAACCTCATTTTCAATGAAAGGAAAGCATAATCACACGCAACCACCCCCTCCAAGGAAAACAAAAAGAGAGAGAGAATTAATTAAATAAATAAAAGTTGGAGAAGACTAAATAAATAAACAAAATTTGGAACTCTTATAAAACCCTTATAATTTTAAAACTGTTGTCATTATTCAACTTTGGCTCCTATAATTACAAAGGTCTAGTTCCATTCCTATGGCTATCAATAGATAAGGTTAAAAATACCCCAGACTTAAACAAGAACTTGATTTCATATCAAATTAAAATGACAAAATATTTTCTACAAAGAACCCCAAGATGTTTGCATGTAAAATGTGCTTAGGTCAAATTTAAATAGGAATACAATTACCTGAAACAAAGCATGCAGTTCATCCATATATAAGATAACTGTTAATCCCGCTGCTCTCCCACATAATGCTGCAGATAAAGCAACAATGGTAGAGCTGAATAAATGAATGCTCTCCCTGCAACAAGATTGAGTAGCAAAATATTAGAGATAGAGAGGCATTTTGCATTATTAAAAAATATTTCATAGTTCTCAAGAGTAATAAAATCTTTCACAAACAAAATTAACAAAATTAGCAAAGTTTTGTGAGCATTTTTAACTTAAATATCAGGTGAGAAAATTTGTAATAACTAAAATTGACGAGCATGAATTTATCTCCAATGAGGTTAATTTTATTAACAAAAATAATTTTATTTTAAGAGTAAAGAAATGAGAAGGAAACATGAAGAAAGTTCCAAGCCACCTAATGAAAAATTTTTGAAAATCAAAAGTTCCATCTGAGAAGATAAAAAAAATCAAAATAGAAGGCCAGAAACACCCTACCTGACAAGGGATAGCTGAACAGCTACTGGCTTCAATACAAAAATTTGGCTCTTTTCTATTTCTGTTGAATCACCGGTGTAAATGTTCAACCCATCAACTCTCAGATAAGATTTAAGTGAAACACACATCTGGGAGGAATACTTTTCATTATCTGGTTCATGAATCTTAATAATATGAGGCTTTTGCAACCTATGGCACTCTCTTTCCACATCATCAAATTCTAGAAATTGAGTCGATGCTAAATCAGACTTTGATGTTGGCCAAACAATAGCTTCAATATTCTGGATATTGAATCTGAGGTCAAGATCATCCTCACCAACTTTAGTTCTCTTATTTTTCTTCTCATCATTAGATCCAGACTTTCTTGTTGACATCTGGATGTGAGGGCCAGCTATGAATACTCCTAGTTGAATACATTTCTCAGGAAGCACTCTAAGCAAAGCCATCTTTATCCTACTAATACAGTCCTCAAATTTACCTTCCAAATTAATTTCTAATTGATCTTCAAAATTTGGAGTTGGATGCGAATAAGCACTCGCCCTTCCATTGTCCTTTGTCCATTTCAGAGCATGTTGTATCTGCCCAAGTAGTATAGCCATTGAAATTATTGAGACATATCCCAATGTTATATTTAGTTTTCCTACTGTCAAATTGCATTTCCATAACCCAGAATCTGGACCTTTCAGGCTTGGATGTGTCAAACTATTTTTAATCTCACAAAGGAGCCATGGCTTTTCAGAATACTCAATTTCATCATCATCATATTTTTCACAAGCGTTTTTCCAATTTAACCACATTTCTCCAAGAAAAGTTTTCAAAAGTGGGCCGTAAGCAATTTCATCTTTCCCTGCAGCACTGGATTGACTAGTCTGGGAAGGGACAAATATTTGTGCAGGATCACCCCAAAGAACAGTTCTTGAATTATCCGTCATCCTTTTTCGATTTACTTTCACAGCATGATTCTTCGAATCGTCCATGATTGTATCCCCAGCAATCAAAGATGCTTTAACCTTTAATTTCCCACAGGAAATAGAAAGAGATTGCTCAAAAATTTCATCAACATATACAAACAGTAGTGCATCAAGTGACAAACAGAAGGAGTGGGTATCAGAAAGCAAGATATCAATATGCGAAGTCATTTTTCCAGTAACATTCGGAACTGTGTCAGCTGAGCAAAAAGTGATCAATATTTTTCCAAAATTTAGCAGGAAGCAGAATTCAGGACAGAGATTTTCGGAAACAATACTCAAATGTCCTTCCAATTTTGGTTCTCGAAAGGAAAATTTTATTGACAAGAAAGCATGTGTAATTGAGACAAATACTTTGTGTATAACATTCCAAGCCAATACTAGCAGTGAACGGATTTTGGAGAAAAGTTGGAACTGACTATAGATGGAGTATTCTTTATAACCGCCCTCACCATGTTGAAAGTTCAAAGTTGCCCTGTATCGGGCTATTCGCCATGCCTGGGCAATAGCTTCAGGTGGAAGATCTTTCTCGATACAAGAAATCAACTCCCAATTTTGTTTGACAGCAGTGAGAAACATTTTGTCCCGGAGCATCTCAATAGCAGGCTTTTTCGACAATTTGACTTGAGTGTACCCAAGGTGGGACAACAAATATTCATAAGCATTGAGATAGCGTAGCCACTTACAAACAAATTCAACAAGATTATGCAATGACAATCGGGGAGATGAAATCACATATCCTAATCTGTTTGCAGCTAGCCTCCACAGCTGTCTACCATTTCTGACATACTTAGATTCCTTTGATGGAAATTTACCAAAAACTGATAAAACAAGGAGATCAAGTGGAGAAAGTAACAGACTTAATTCTGGAACACGGATATTGAAGTCTGCCAGTTGAAGATCATTCAACTTAATGCATAAAAGTATATCTACAGAAGAAAGCACCGAGTTCCTCTTATCACTCATCTCATACTCGAATCTAAAATCTTTAAAATCCATAACAATAGATGTCTCTTTTAGGGGATTAAAAACCACACCGACAAACCCTCTGAGAAGACATCCATGCTCAAAATGCTGAGATTCACTATTAAACTCCTTAAGTTCCAACAAGCATACTAAACCATCATTCAATAAGGGAAACTGCAGTTGCAATTTTGCATCAAACACTTGAAAATGGCAATGTTGGAGAATCAGATTCAACATTGAAGTTGTAAAACCATTTCTGGATGGGGCCGAACTAAAGATCCTCTCCAGCACATCATGCAAGGCACTACCCTGTCAAATATACATGAAACAAAATGCAAGAAATGTAAGTCAACAGATCTTCGCTTGCTCAACAGGAAAAAAAAATTGTTAAAAAACAACATTGGAATAAATCATGCGCACATTATTTCTTTCAGAATGCGTAGCTTTACTAAGTTGAATGAACTGAATTCCTTCAACAACGACCATTCAAAACATGATAATTATTGACTAAACAGAATGCAATTAAATTGAATTCTTCTATTTTTAGACGTTCAAAACACTATAATAGAGCTGATGATCCTAACCAACCAATCATAATTCTAAACTCCATTGAAATTCTGAACTTAGCTCTCATCCCAAATTAGTGTAAGCAAAAACAATAAATAAAACCTCACTTTCCAAAAAAATCGTCTCTAAGCAACAACTACGCCATAAAATACCTCAGGATCAAATCCAGCAACAGCCTTCTTCTTTTCCTCATTAGTCTTCTCGCTAGATTTCCTAGCCCTAACAGAACTTCGCTCTTGCTCCTCCTCCTTTTCACTATCAACAAAACACGCAATCAACTAAGTTTCATTCAAAAAAAAAATAAAAAATAAAAAATAAAAAATCGCAAACTTATAAGTAACAGCGATATGGTGATTACGCCGCCTGTGCCGCTGCTAGTAATACAACATTAACGCCGCGAACTTCGATTTCAAAAGCAGGGACAGACCAATTGGAGAAGCGAAGACTGACTTCATCTACAGTAACATCTCCGAAGGAGAAGAGAGGAGGTTCATCGAGTAACTGATTGAGATAAGAGGAATTAAACCTGAGGTTCTTTAAAGTAATTTTGGAGTTAATTATCCCTAATTCAAGTTCAAGGTCAGGTTCTGGTTCGTGCTCCAGCCATGGTTGTAAGAAGGAGATGAGTTTACGGCGGAGTATGCGGTGCAAGAACATCACTCACCGGTGAAGTGAATCGGATTGGGATTGGCTACGGCTTGAAATTGGAGAAAGGAATCGTGCCTTTCTTTTGAAACATTCTTTTTTTACCTCAGCTGCGATCTGCGGTGGTTCTAGAGTCGAAATTTATAGATGATCTTTTTAGCTCTGAGAGGCGCGGGAACTTAACTGACACGAGTACGGTGTCAGACGGGTCAGACCCGAAACCTGGAAATTTTATTAAAAAATAGTATTACTATTTTTTTTTAATTTCAAAATATTTTGTATGAAAAATTATATATTAGAAAGTTGCTATTATTGTTCAAAAAAAAAAAGTTGCTATTAGAAGTTTTTAATTAGTGATTGTTTTCTTGAAATTTATTTTTTTTCAAAATTCTCTCTTAAATGGATAAATACCTTATTAACATCAATATCAAATTTATTGATGTTTAATTAAAATAAATAATTAATAGATATCTCTTTTTTTTTTGTTATACATTAATTTTTCTTTAATATATATTTATTTTGCAAAATTATTAAAAAAATTACATGTTAATTTAGTGGTAGAAAAGAGCTATGAATTTTTTTTATATTGTACATTATATATGGAGAGTTGGGGAAGGGAAAATGAGAATTTGATCCCTATTCACCTAAAAAAGGATTGGTCAATAGGTTAATACCTCAAAGAAGGAGCAATTTAATTTTTTTTAAAACTAGTTTAGCACCCACGCGATACGATACGGAGATTATATATATAAAATAAAAATTAATAATTAATATAAAAATTAAAAATATTATAATTAATAAAATAAAGGATCATAAAATATAAAATAATGACTCATTAAAATAATATTTTGGGTAAATAAATTATTAAAATTTAAAATATAATTAATAAAAAATTAAAATTTTAAAAATTAAAATAAGAACAAAAAATAAAAAAATATTGTACATGGAAAAATAAAAAGTCATAGCAATTTAATAGAGAAAAAACAAAATTTCAAAATAATTTACCATATTTATGATTACTTTTTATAATTTATGGGTTTGAAGTCAAAATAATCATTGTAAACTTGATCCATATAAAATATAGATAAGAAATAAAAAAATAAAAAAATATAACTTAATATAAAAGTTACATGCATCAATGAAAATTGCTAATAAAAAAAAAATAAGAGTCTTACCTATGTAATAATAAGAGCAACATAATAGAAAATCAAATTTTCAAAATCATCATCATGTCTATTCTTTAGAAAGTTAAAAGAGAGAAGTGAAAATGATTATTTTAAACTCACTTCGTTTTGTAATATGTTTAAATATAAGAGTATTTATAAATATATGAGAAAATATACTAAAAGTCAAAAAATAGTATATAACTTAAGGAAAAAATACAAATTAACCATAATAATTAATAATTCAAAACTCTTTAAATTTTCAAGATAATTTAAAAATGGAGACCTCTTATTTTCTTAAGGCAATTGAAAATATGTAGGTTAGAAGTAAAATCTATGAAATAAAATAAAAATAAAATAATGATTATAATTTATAACTCTTTAAATTTTCAAAATAATTTAAAAATAGAAACTGTTTAGCTTCTTAAGGCAATTAAAGAAATTTATAGTTTAGAGGAAAAATTTATGAAATAAAACTAAAGTAAAATACAAAAATTAGAAAAATAAAAAGAATTAATCCAAATATAACATATTTCATTTCTTTCTTGTTCCTTCTTTTTAAGAAGAAAATTTTGGTGGTAGTGACCATTTAAAGCAAGCAAGTAACAAAAAGCATACCTTTTGAATGACATAGTCTCTGAAATAATCCGTCATTAGTTTTGAGGCATGAGAAGCACTTCTTTAAAAACTAAAACTTTTTCCTCAGTACTGCAATGTTCTAGCTTCTGTTGAATAAATCGACTCCATGCTGATCAACACTGAAGTAACATGAAACCATATTATTCTAATGTTGGAAAAGATAAAGCAATTGCATTAGAAAAACATGCTCAGTACAGAACAATACCTAAATTTAACTATATATCCTGCTATATCAGAGAGTTCGAATTTTCGAGCGTTGTTTGATTTCAGCTCTTCAAGAAAGTAATAATGTCTCTTGGGCTCACCAAAGCTTCGAGAAATTGTAATGTTCTTCATCTTGAACTATTGACTGCTAATATTAGTTCAAATAAAATTGAAATGGAAGAGCTAAAGCTGCCAAGGCTACTATTAGTATTAGTGCATCACATAGTTAGAATTGTCGTTACACTTAGAATGGAAGCAAGACTAGGTTGTTTAAAACCCTTTCATTTTCCACAACTTTACAATCTTATTACTGAAATAAATCCACAGGAAGTATAATGGAAGCAAGAATAGAGGATACATATTCAGCTTACAAAGTGCCACATGACACTAACAAATATGACGTGGTAAAATTCATTTACTCAGCTATTATATAATGTATATAGATTAGAGTACAATGATGAAGAGAGAAGGGGGATAAAACTTGAGGCTTTTCAAATGCCATAAAAATTTGATCACTAGACCAAAATTCTTATAAACGAAGTCATCTATTTCGGCAATTGAATAATATAATATAAGAATATTTTCATTGTTTATTTAGAAAATAAATATAAGTAAAATAAACATAAATAAAAATATATAATGAGATTTGATATTAATGAAATACTATTCATATAATAGAGAATTTAAAGAACTTTGGAAAAAAATTATATGGTAAAATAGCAATTTTGTGTATAAAAATTTTATAAGTAGAGTAACAACTACTCAATTTTTTTTTTTTAATTTGGAAGGAGGAATTAAAAAATCGATTTCTCAGTCTATTAATGTTTTATAAGAATGGCTATTTACTTTCAACACAACTACTAAATTAGATGATAATATATTATATAAAAATTGTTTTAAAAAACAAATAACTATATATATATATATATATATATTAAGAATATTCGTCATTTGTTATCGAACTGTTGAGTGTAACCATATTATGTGTAGCTAAAACATTTATATTCTCTATTTTTAAATAAGCAAAAGAAAATTTTTTGTTCATATATGTAATTAAATGATTAATTACAATTTGGTTAAATTTGTGATTTGAAGATATATATGGGAGTTCAGCTAATTAAAGAATGGATAACATTATACATACTAAAACTCCATGTCACATTTGTTATTTAGGCATAACGCTTTCTCGGCATGTAATTGTTTGTTTACAAAAGCAAACAACAGAATTAGTTAAAAAAATTTCCAAAATCAAGTGGATAGAGCTTATTTAGCTTATAGTAATGGAAGAATATATACTTCTGTAATACCTTTATTAGTTTTCAAGAACATATTAAAAGCTTTTTTTTTTACTTTTTGTTTTGTCTCTCTTCAAGACGATAAAGATATAGCAAATTGAATGTCTCGTGGTGCAAGTGCCAGAATCTATGCATACACAGAAGAAGATTTCAAAGTGCTTTCTTCAACAACTATATATATAAATTACCAAAACATTCAAATTGGTAGATAAAAAAGTACTACATTTTTCTGTGGCATGTCAAAAAAAGTGAGATGAGTGCAAGATGATCAGTAGATTCTATCCAGCATCTCCAACTGGGTTCGAGGCGATACAGTTTTAGAGACAATTCCAGTATGAATAAGTTAAAAGTTGTAGATATAAGATCTAATGCATTCATTTTAAATTAATAGAGCTTTCATTAGAATTCTTGTTTTCTTCGTTTTATTTTGTTTAATCAAAGCTCCATTAGAGTTTAGATAGAAAATTATGCTAATATTATTAGCATTTTTAGACCAAGTCAAAGGTAAGTTTTCCACCGCTTTCTTCTACATATGCCCTTTTCATCCATTGTTTAAACACCGCAGGATTTGCCTGTTTCTTCCTCTTTTCACAACCTAAAAATAGTTGCACAAATATTACAAACTGTAAATTTGCCCTAATCTTACCCACCAAATAATTAATGTTACATACGTGGCATTTCACCATTGGTAAATTTTTTACAGCCACAAATGACATTCTTCATGTAAGAAAAAAATTTAACCATGGCTGCTCTAGTAATTTCATCAACTTTCACATGCAAAATCCATTTTTTCCCTTCTAATGGTAATAATATAGTTCTTCTGCTGTTCTTGGTCATCTCTTTGCTTTCAGTTTCGTTTCTTACAGGTTTTCCTCTTTGTTCTTTTTTATCAATCTCATTAGATACAATCTTCAGTTTATGCTATTGCTGTTCTTCTTTAACATTGTGTAAACTTAACCGGAATATAAGGTCTTTAATGAAGGGATCATCATCAGAAGCAAAACCACCAGCTGGTCGTGGCCATCGCGGCCATGGTCATGCTAATGGTCGTAGGCATAGCCAAAGAATCAAGAGTTCTGATGGAGATAGCAGCTTCTTTCAAAGCATGAATGGAGAAAGTGGGCAAGATTATTCGTTCTTGAATTTCGATTCAAGTTCTTCGATTAATCTTGAACAACCTGCGTCTCCTATTAGCAAGTCTCCATGGTCATCTCATACAAATCTTGATCTTGATTTTGATCAAGATAAAGATAGTATCTATCAAGAACTCTCTCCTAATGTGCTTATAGGTTCTTTGGTACGTGAAGAAGGGCACATATATTCATTGGCTGCGTCGAATGGACTTTTGTACACGGGTTCTGATAGCAAGAACATTCGTGTATGGAAGAATCACAAGGAGTTTTCTGGGTTTAAATCTAGCAGTGGTTTGGTTAAAGCAATAGTGATAGGAGATGATGGAATATTTACAGGACATCAAGATGGGAAAATAAGGTTATGGAGAGCTTCAACCAAGAATCCAAGTGCTTATAGGCGAGCCGGGAGCTTGCCTAAATTTAGAGATTTTGTGAAGAGTTCAATGAAACCAAGTAATTATGTTGAAGTTAGACGCAATAAAAACATGATTTGGCTGAAGCATTTTGATGCCATTTCTTGTCTTAGCTTAAGTGAAGATAAATCGCTTCTTTACTCAGCTTCTTGGGATAAAACATTCAAAATATGGAGAATTTCTGATTCGAAATGCCTCGAATCAGTGGCTGCCCATGATGATGCAGTAAATTCTCTAGTCACAGGATTGGATGGTTTGGTGTTTACAGGATCTGCAGATGGAACAGTAAAAGTTTGGAGAAGAGAAATACAGGGCAAGGGAACAAAGCATTACTTTTCTCAAACATTGTTAAAACAAGATTGTGCAGTTACAGCATTGACAATTAACCCCGAATCCACCGTCGTCTACAGTGGCTCCTCAGATGGGCTCGTTAACTACTGGGAAAAGCTTAACCAACTCGCCCATGGCGGTATCTTAAGAGGGCATAAGCTCGCAGTTCTTTGTTTAGCAACAGCAGGCAGTCTTGTGTTTAGCGGATCAGCTGACATGGGAATATGCATATGGAGAAGATTGGGGACTGATCACATATGGTTGTCATTGTTGAATGGTCATACGGGACCAGTTAAGTGCTTGGCAACTGAGAAAGATAAAGAATCATCAAACTCCAACGAAGCACGTTGGATATTATACAGTGGTAGTCTTGATAAGTCTGTGAAGATGTGGCGGGTATCGGAGAATGCCCCACCGGTGGCTTGGAATGGCTGTGCTAGTTCCATGCCAGTTTGTTTGCCATCAACATCAGCTGGAAACTCCGATACTGTTCGAGGCAGAATGAGTGATGTAAGAAGGTAGAGACAAAGCTCTATTTTCCTACTTGTAAATACAGTGACTTGAGAGTTTGACAATTTGATGCACATGAACATACTACTGAAACTGGCCTACAACAAATACAATTTAATGGAACTAGCCCTGCATTGGTTTGTCAGGAATTGTGCACTTCATGCTTTGTCATATTAGGATAGTGAACTGGCAAACGATTAATGTATCCGCATAGCAATTGTGTAAATGGATTAATTTCTGTTCAAAATGAAAGGAATAGTTTCATTTTCAGAAACAGTTAAAATTTTTCATAAAAATTTATATTGTGAGTAGCAACTTTACAGCCATGACAATTTATAAAAATATTCTCTTATTATTTAATTTGCCTTTTGTATTATGAGAAAAATAGCGGTCTAAAATTGCCGTCAAACACTACGTATTGAAATGACGAAAGAACTTAAGTTATGTGTCAAATACAAATACAAATTTTGTATTTTTTTCTTGATTTGAAAGAGAGGAAAAAAGTGCGAATCAAATTCGTAACTTCATGATGATTTGAATTGCATTTTTTATCACTAAACTACTTAAATTTTGACAAAATTTCGTTCAGCAGTACTCGGATTATTTACAATTACAAGTTAAATTCTAAAGAAGGAAGTTAACTTTGAAAAAAGTTATATGCAATGAACTCAACATAGCTACAGAAGTCAAAGCAAAATTAGGTCCCTTGTCTTAGGCAATTTAATTAAGAAAAGCAACATAAATTATCATATTTTATGCAAGACTTTTTAAAGTTATCTTGAATTGTATTAGTTTATACATAACGAGTCTTCTTGATTGTTTAGAATTTTATTAGACAAAATTCAGCTTTGATATGTAACTATCAAGATGGAGGTAAGGAAGGAGCAGTTAGGCCAAAATGTAGAATAATATTAATTAGTAGATGAACATAAGAAAAATGGTTGGCAATTGTCAAAGAATGGACAAAAGGTTCATAAACAATTAGTCAGGGGGACCAAAGAAAGTAACACTGAAATGGCTAACATTATTATTATTGTTATTATTAAATATAGATATTCAAAATTTACGAATTATGATTAATTTAGTTTAATTTAAATAAAATTATATTGATAATTAATTTAATATAATTATATATATATATTAAATTTAAGATGTGGTTTTAAGTGAAAACGGTCTTCTATTAATGGAAACATGCACAGGAATTAGAGCATAATTATGGGCAAATTAAGGTTAAACAAGAATCCAATTTGGTTCAATAAGCCTAGGTGCATTACACCCTATAAAAGTGATTGTTCTCTGGCCATAACAGTCCATTTCATTAATTTTACATTTTTATATATTAAGAACTCATTTAGCTCTAATTAATTTCGTTCGACTAAAATAAAATTATAAGGTGACAAAAATGTTTTATTAATTAATAATTTAACACAACTGTATATAACACAACTCGATCCTAATATATTTTTAATTTTTTTAACACTAATTATTTAATACTCAAATTTTTATTAGTTTAAGAGGAAAATTTCACCCCGCGATATCAAATACTAAATTTATAATATTTTAAATATTATAAAAAAAATGTATCATTTAAATGTTTTTGTGGTCCTTTGAAAGACAAAAGAAAACATGTGCCCTTGTGAGTTATGACAAAATATGTGAAATTTCGAACAAGGCATTAAACTAACTATACTGAAGAGATGGCATACCTGCCCACAGCCCACAGAGTTTGGCATCTATCTTTCCCATCTCTTTCATATGTGTGTCTATATATGTATCAACTTCTCATTAAGTTATGCTATGTGTTTGCTATGACTTTAGGAAAAAAAAAGTATCTATCCAATCTTTTCAACTTTATGCAAAAAAAAAAATCTTTTTGTCAAGTGGTAAAAGATATAAATATCTTGCTGAATAGAATATGGTTGAAACTCCCACCTCATTCTCTATTATTATTGTATTAGAAATTAACCATTTATACTAACTAAAAAAACTTTATGCAAAAAAAAAAAACAATGCAATTGAAAGCTAGTACTCGAAAGAATTTTATTTATTTAATCAATGAAAGAACAAAAATGAACTCAGAACATGATAAATAAAATGGATAAAATGAATTTATACCCTAAACAATAAAAAAATCATTTATTGTTCTTTTTTATTGATAAATGAATGTAAGTGAAAAAATATATACCATAAACTATTGTGTTAATGTTATCCTCCATATATCATTAATGTAAAAATATAATAGAAAATTTTTGCTCTAATAAAATATATAAATAATAATCTTCCCTTTTTATTTAATTTTCACCATCATTTAATTAATTTTACCTAATAATTTTTAATTTAAAAAGAAAACTTTATTTTTTTCGTGGTGAGGAATTAAATTCAACAAATTTAATAAAAAAATTTATTATTTTACTACCCAACTTTAATAAGTGAAAAATTGTTGAAACTTGACTTTTTTTTCATTAAACTAGTATTTGCAGGTCTATAGAAACTGTAAAAAAAAAAATTTTAATTATTAGAATTTAAAAAATTAGTTAACCGTGAGCTGTTTCAATATTTATCTATATTTATGTATAAACTTATATATATATATGGGCAAATGGTTAAATTGGACCCTTAACTATACCTCGAAGTCAATATTAGACTTTAATATATATATTTTTTAATAGGAACTTTTTTTTTAAATTATATCATATTAGACTTTATTTTAAAAAACTTTTACAATTAAGTCTTATAAATCAAACAAAATTATAATTTTAATGGTTACTAATGAAAAAGTATTTAGAATAATAAATAAATTTGATAAATTTTTTTAAAAATATGTATAATAATTTTTTTAAAAAAAATTAAAATTCTTCTGTTATTTGGAATGAAAGTTTACAAAAAAATTTTAGATATAAAAATTTTAAAAACTCTTTAGATATAAAAATTTTAAAAACTTTAGAATCATGTGATAAATTGATAAATTTAATTTAATAGTTCAACAATAAAATTTTATTTATCAATTTAATTTAATTGTTTACTAGCAAAAAATTATTCAAACTAACGATTAAAATTAATGAAAGTTTTTTTAAATGTATATCATTTAATTGTAAAATTTTTAGGTTTATAAAAATTTCTAGTAAATTTTAAATAAATCTTTAAGAAAAGTTAACAAATTTTGAAAATAAAAAGAATTAGTATGCATGCTTAAAAATTTGTAAAACTTTATAATTAGGTGATATATTTTCTCAAAAAATTACCAATTTATTTATTAGTCTAAATAATTTTTTGTTAGTTAAATATTAAAATTAAAATTTTAGTTTACTTATAGGATTTAATTATAAAAAAATTTAAAATCAAATTCAATATAATCTTATTTAAAAAAATTGTGTTAAAATAAAAAATATTAAAATTCAATGTTAACTTTAAAATATAGTTAAAGGTCCACTTCAAGATATAATTAAGGATCCAATTTTACCATTTCACAAATATCCTACCAAAATTTAAAAAGAACAAGAGGTTTTCATATTATGTCACATGGGTATAGTAACATCAATTAATATATATATTAAAGTTCATTCATTAAAGATTAAAAGTACATTTTGATAAAAAAAAAAATAATAATAACAATACTAATAACTCCAAATTGAATTTTTGCTTGTAGAACCTGCATCGACAAGAAGAATGGATGAAGGGGGCGGGTTTCCCCCATAAACACTTCGAATATTAAGTCAATATTTGTGAGAAAAATATAATAAAGCGGTAAAGTAGAATGATGTTGGATGATGAGGTGATGATGGAATGATGAGATGATGTAGAATATGAGAATGAATGATCTCTCTCCCATATGATAAGATGTATATATAGAGAAAAATTAGACATAAACTTCTTAGGAATACGATTCCTTATAGTTGTAGGATTACTTTGATTATGAGACAAGTAGACTTCCTTTGTAGAATAATCTTCTTAATTTAGAATATTTCCCTTTGCTTAATGGATAAGTATCCTTGTTGATATAGGAATATGAATGTAGGGTATCAAGAGTCTCCCCTGAAAGTCTGGTCGGATATTTATATTCGAGATGTTTGAAGTTCAGTATATGCGGTGACGATAACTTGGAGTAAAGAGTTCTGATGGAGAGACTAAGGATCGCATGTTGATGCCGAAAGGTGAGCTGAGGTGGCTAGCCTTAGTCACTGTTGGTTAAGATGCTCGGCGTCCCGAGGGAGTAACCCACCAGTGTTATAGTAACACGAAGAATGGGACCAGCTAGTGCTGGAGTTTTGATACCTCAGTGCTGAAGAGCGACGTGAGGGTGCTAGTTTCCATATATACTAGACTTTGTGAGATTGTTTGGTGCAATATAGCGACCTGAGGATGCGAGTTTTCATATATACTCGATTTTATGAGATGCTCAGTGCAATATAGCAACCCGAGATCTGAAGAAGTATTCAATGTTGCTCGACTTTGTATTTTGATAGCTTTATTGAGGACAACTGTCTAGCTAGAAAAATGATTGATGTTGAGTTTGAACATATTTGCTAATGTTGATATTTATTTTGTCGAGCACTACTTTTGTAGTATTTCCTACAAAAGGGAAGGATTTTTATGATCCTGGTAGTAAGTCTGAGCTCCTTTAGTCTGAGCTTAGTAATGTGGGATAGTAGTTTCAAGAAATGATGGAATATGGGCTTTGAAGGACCAAATTTAGGTTTGTCCGATCTGAGTCATGAGATAAGCTTGGTAGTTCAAGTGAAAGACTAAGGTTGTATAGTTTATAGAAAGAGGATGCTGCAAGATGTTGGCTAGGTTGTCTTTAGATTTGTGCTTTGATTTATACAGCTATGTAGTGGACATTTCACTCTGTCCTTGAATTTTTCTTGTTGAATGTTCTTTAAAATTTTCATGAATAAGGATATGTTGTAGAGTAGGATTTGCTTGAGTGTTGTTTGATCAGGCTTTGAACGAGAGTCACCATTTATTTTTTGAGCACAAATGAGTGATTGTTTATATTAGTGCTACTTGACAGTGTGCTTGATGTCATTTGACAATTTCTGCATGTTGATGCTTAGTGAGATTATCAACATGTCTGATTATTTAGACTGATTGATGCTTAAAGTAGCATGCATCTGCACACTTATAGCTAATGAACGTGCTTTTCTAGCTGTAATATCAAAACAAAGATCTTGGAATCGTTTGATCGATCTCAGTTGATTATCAGTCCTCGTGTAATAAATATATTAATGTGATTGGTGAGTAATGAACATCTGTGTATAGATGTGTAAGTGTGCTTGTGTAACAAGCTGTAATTGTTGATATAAGAATAAGATGTGAACAAATAATTAATAAAAACTGAGAAAGAATAAATCTTATCTCTTAATGTGCTTCTGTCCCGCCTTTGAGTCTGACGAATATTTATGTTCGTAATTGCTCCATTATTGTTGAGAAAATTGATGAATCTAAGTTGAAGCTATTAATCCAGTCCGAGTACCTCCAATATGTCATTTAAGTGAAGTAATATCTGCCTATTGAGACACTTTTGTGAAGACACGTCCTAACTAATGATCCGGTTGAACCTTCCTTGTCAATTTTAAATCTAACTATCTTCATACTTGAATGCCCAGGGAATGTTCATGAAGTTGATATCTTGATGTCCAACTATCTTTGGGTTTGATGTTGAATGCTTGACGTTGCCTGGATATCTAAGGCTAAGATAACAGACTCGGATACTCAAATTTTCAAGAGTTGATAGGCTTCGTGTTTTAAGGCTCAATGATTGAAGCTCGATGGATGTTCATAAAGTTGGCGGCATACTCAGTAAGTTTATTGCTTCATCTCTTGTGGAGTTGTAATAACCTCAAACAATGTTGCCTTGATGGTGTCGTCTTTCTTAGATTGTTTTCCTTTAAAATGATCAATTTTAGTATCAAGGGTTCCTTGTTAACTCTCTCTCGTTTATGTTCAAGGATGACTTAACATGCTAGGGTGGATATTCCCTTAAATCCGGGCAAGTGTGCCAACTTCATGAAGTTTGGCATTAGTTATGGGGTTATCTTGGCAAGTTCTTTGAAAATCCGACATTAATTCTTTGAATGCCCCTTTTAAAGTTTGCTCCGCACTTCGGGTTATACTCATCATTATCATATTCTGCTTAAGGTGAGTAGCATCATATGCCATTGAAAGCTGAAGATCTCACCGTCCAAGCCATGCTACCACTGAACTCTTTTTTTTTTAAGATCTAAGACTCCGAAACTTACAATTTGGTTATCCATTTGTGGCTTGGTATACAGTATCCAACCTTGATTCGTAGGTGATCTTTGTGTAGCTTGCCCAACTGTTCAAACTCAGCACCAGAATATAATAAGAAATCAAGTAAAACCTGCTCCGAGACAACTTACTCTGAAACTAGGTGTTTTGCGAATCCCATAAGCTAGAAAATGATCAACAAAGGTGATCAATTAAGTTAGGCTTCATTGAGCGTTGCTCAGAATCTGAGTGCTTATAAATTTGATGTCCAGCACTCGATGCCCATTGGATGTTCGATTCTCAAAGCTTATCTTATGATCTTAGTATTTCGAGCCTTTAGAGCTTAGTGAATGCTCGGCGCTTGGTGGATGCTTGATGCTCAGAGCTCGGTGTTCAATAGTAACTTGATGCTCATATATCCAAGGATTTGATGCTTGGAGCTTGTTCGATGCTTGGTGTTCAGTGAATAATGCATGAATTCTCAGCTTTGCTCTCCCTATAAAATGCTCTGAATATTGTTGTATATGAATCCCTCTCTTATCAAATATGATTGCTTCATTTTTGTTGGCATTTTTAATGGAGAATTCGTTCTTCACTTAATAAAAAATATTCTTTTGCTAGTTGATATAGATCTGCATCTTGTTCTGAGTTAAATCATGCTTAGTCCGAGATTACGGACTTTGTTACTCAAAGCTTTTAGCTTCTTTTGATTTGCTAACTTTAGCATGAATTTGTTGTTGGGCACCAAGTAATAGCCATTAAACTCGGTTCTAAAGATTAAAACTAAAAAGCCGAACAGGGCATTTAAATTAATCTTGTTTTTGGTGTTTGGTATAATTTTTGCTATTTGTCCTGAATTCTGGACTTGGGAGCTTCTGTATCAATGGCGGAACTTCCTTTTAAACTCGGATTTACTTATTCATTTATTTGAACTACATGCTTTGGTCTTGCCCTCGCAGCTCTCTTAAGTGATGCATGCTTTCTTGGCTTCTTGTAATCAAAACATGCAAAAGCCTCAATTGATTCTGATAGCAGGAACTTCGTAAACTACGTTAAATGACGTTGAGGCTTCATGTCTACTCCAGTTCCGAGCTTCTCATCGTGTGTAATTAGCAACCCATAGCCTTTCAAAATCCACCAATCAATTAGGTGCTTTGACTCTGAAACATGGTGCTTGTCTTTTCAGATTGATAATTTGTTGGTTATGAAAGAGTCAAAGTTATACTCCACGAGGTATTGCTTCAGCTATCTCTGAGTTTTGCCTTTTATGTACTAGCTGCCTTAAAGTCTTCTTTTTGCCAATCTTGTTCCTTGTTGAGAAATCAGCAATGGCAACAACAATTTCAGCCAAATTGAAATCCTTCATTTTAGCCTGTTCCTTCAAGATCCGAACCTATCATTCTTGGGGCAGAGATCTTCCTTTTCTGTGCTATCTCATCATCATAGAAGGCCATTCAACAAGTCAGTTGATAATAATGTCATTGTAACATTGTTGAAATTTTCATGGTAGGTGACTTCTAGGTGACTTGATCATCTAATCACACAACTATTGATGTAAGGGATCTTCAAGTTCACCAATGTCGTGACCTTAGATGGAAAAATCTTGAATGTTATGCCTCTATTTTGTTTGATGACCTGCTTGTTTGAAAAGCACTTTGAGATATGCGCAAGAACGTTATCAGGTAAGTTGTCTATGCTTAACTTTTTACTATTATAAGCTTTATAACTTCTTCCTCTTTTATTTTTTTTACTGAGCAGGAGAAGCATATGCAACGATAGGGATATCATTGATCTACGATTACTAAAATTTTCAATGGTTGAGCCTCTTGAATGAATCTCTTATTGGTTGTCTTATCGCTCACGAAAATTTTCCAATGTTAATGGTATGATTTTGTTTGATTTAAACGGCATAAACTTTTCCTAGGATTCATTTGGTGAGGATGATGAGCTCTTCCTTCGGGCTATTCCTTGTAAGTGGAAATCTCTAGGATGATGCGGATGCCTATCTCGACCTCTGGATTCGGTATTGAGTGTATAGAAGAGATTTTAACTATCAAACTTTTCGTGACTTCTGATGAAGCAGAGAGCCCTACAATCGATCTTTCCCTGAAAGTGGTATTGTCGTAATAAGAGAGCATTAAGGAGCATGTAGCTATGGGCCTTGAACCATTGTTGAAGAGCTTCGAATCTGGCCATGAGGAAGTGAACTTTGAGCTAGAATAAATATTAACTGATATTCAGTCATCAGCCTTAAAGTGACTAAAATCTGCATCATGGGTTGAACTCAAACTACCCTTCAAACTTGCCGCTCTAGTTATAGTGGTTTACTTGCTAAATAATGTCGTTTTCATTATATAAAACAACATATAAGCTTGCCAAAACGTTTGCCTTAAAGCAGCCATCCTTAACATCTTGTGAAGGCCAGCGAACTCTTTTTTTTTTTTTTGCATTGCATATAGGCAGCTCTATAATTGACCATAAAAATTATATAAGATCTAATCTTTTAGGATGCTATAGGTTGTTTCCATGCAAGAGTCCTGATGTGGAGCAAATAAAATTCTTAATCATCCTGAAAGATTTATAAAACTACTTCCATCGAAATCTGTCCTCCTATAGTTGAATCCGAAAGACACCTTGAATATAAAATTTGATTTAGTCGCAGCATTGCTTCACTGGTTTTACATCTCATGCTAACCCAAAGCATTCGGTACATGATGTAACTTCAACACTGTAGTTATGGAATTTTTATTTGGTTGAGTGCTTGAATTATTGGGCAAGGTTCCAACAAGTAATAATTCAGAATTCAATTCGGTTGCCTAGTTCTTGATTTTCTTATTTGGAACAAACAAGATGAACATATTTTCCACAGACGGTGCCACTTGATAACTCAAAATTGGACCTTTGCTTGTGGAACCTGCATCAATAAGAAGAACGGGTGAAGGGGCGGGGTTTCCCCCATAAATACTCCAAAGATTAAGTCAGTATTTGGGAGGAAAATATAATAAAGCGGTAAAGTAGAATAAAGTAGAATGATGTTAGATGATGAGGTGATAGTGGAATGATGAGATGATGTAGAATATGAGAATGAATGATCTCTCTCATATGATGAGATGTATATATAGAGAAAGATTAGACATAAACCTCTCAGGAATATGATTCCTTATAGTTGTAGGATTGCCTTTATTAGGAGATCAGTAGACTTTTTTTGTAGAATAATCTTCTTAATTTAGTATATTTCCCTTTGCTTGATGGATAAGTATCCTTATTGATATAGGAATATGAATGTAGGTTATCAAGTACAATCAAGAAATATCAAAAATAAAATCTCACTGAAATTATAATTCTTTTTTTGTTATTTCTCAATTGCGTTGACAGAGCTCTTCTGATTTGTAACTCGGCGATCCGTACGCTCCATTTCACAACTTTATTTAGCCGTAAATCAACACTTTGATCTTTAAATGAGTCTGATGGAGAATACCAACATAAAATTTACAATAAAAAAATATCCAAATTTCATATAGAAAATCAATAAAAATTTCATTAGGGGCAATAACTCCATAAAAAAAGATTAAAAATTTTAATTAAAAGACAAACAAATCAAAAATCTATATTTATTTAATAAAAAAATAAAAAAAATAAAAAAAATATAAATAAAAGGAACTATCGCCAATCGAAGAGATGATCGATGGTGATAAAAAAAAAGTTATAATAAAAACGATGAGAAAAGAGCAAATAATATATTCTTATTCAATAGTTAAATGGCCATAGAAAAAGGAAATAATGAAAAAGGCCTTTGAGTAGAAGGTTTCCTAAACTAAAGGGTGTGACTACAGAAGTATGGTTACTAAGCTCAGCCAAGCATCAAGAAAAAACAAATTAGAACAAGAAACTCAAATTGCCCACCGAATAATTGATTATACATTGATTTTTTGCGCATCCTATAATTAAGACAATAGGATAAATAGGTATTATCAGTGATGTTGGATCTAATTAAATTTTTGGTGATATCATTTTAAAAATTCGGATTTAAATTTTTCCATTCCTAATTTATAATGGTTAAAGAAAACAATACAATATATGGTTATTTTATTTATATCCTCAAATCAATATATTATTTTTGTAAAAGTAAGCTATTTTTAACTGGACAAGTATTTAATTTGTTGGGTAAAAATATAATCAAAATTAAATTAAATTAAATTAATTAAAAATTATATAAATTAAAATCTAAATTAAATTTTTGAAAAATCAAATTGACTGAATTACATGCACATTTGTAAAAATAACGTCTTAATTTATTATGTTAATTAAATATTTTTAAATACATAATTATATTGTATTGATTTTTTTTATTTTTTAAAATTCAAGAACTGAACTAATTGAATAATTAAAAAATAACTAAGCCACATCAATCAAAGTTCACCTAGTTGGATTCAATTTTTCTACTTTAATTTGTTTTTTCTCAATCCTAATTTTCAACCATACTATTCTAATTACTTACCCATAATATCTGTGTTAACTACTATAACTATTAAAGATCGTAGCTTTAGAACTGTTACTGAAATAGTTAGATTAGACATTTTAAAAAAGAATATATGTTCTTTTCATAATTGCTAATTGCTATCTCTCACACATACATGCATGACATGTGAATAATAAATTTTTTAAACTCGTGATAATAAATAAATTATTAAATATATATTTTGACATTATTATTATTTAATTAAATATAAATTTTAAAATAATAAAAATATTACTTATTTATATAATAATTTAATATTAACTTAATACAGTTATGATTTATTGTAATTTTGAAAATTTTTTTATTTAAATAATTATATGATATTTTTTATAATTAATATTTTTTTTAACTCTATAACTAATTTTGTAGAAAATAATATTAATGTCATAATTAATCATAAGATAATAAAAAATTATTAATTATTTTTTTAATAAAAATATTTAAATACTACGACCTTATTAAACTTATAATTTATCACAATTTTAGTAAATTTTTTATTTGAACAGTAACATTTTATTTTTTTAATATTTTCAATATTAATATTTTTATTTACTCAAAAAGTAATTTAATGTATTTTTTAATTTCAACTAATAACTAAATGATAAAGGTTATTTACTCTAATTTTAACTCTTTTTCATTAAATTATTTAAAAAAAATCTAAAAACAATAATTATACTACTTTTCTTATAGAAATACTACTCTCAAACAAATTATATGCTCTAATTTTTAAAATATTAATACAGATACACGATAAATTTTTTTAATTAATTTAATTATAATAAAATTGAATTTAATAATTATTTAAAAATAATAAGAGTATTATTTATTTTGTTTATATGTCAATCTAATTTTTCAATCTTGATAGTGTTACATTATAACATTGTAGTTTATTACAATTTTAATAAATTTTCTATTTGAACAATTATATAATATTTTTCAATATTTTTATCTGAATAATAATCTAATTTTATAAATTTAATAGAGTTATTATATAATAATTTATTACATTATTTATAAATTTTCTAATTAAGCACAATAATCCTTCAACACTTTTAACATTAATATTTTCTTAATTAATTATTTTATAAAATTCAATAATTTTTATTTTAATTATCTACTTATTAAATTTAATATAGTAAGACTTATAAAATTATGTTATCTCATTTGATTTATGTTTGATAAAACAAATGTAGACCTAATTAAAATAGAAAATATACATTTTCAACAAAATTACTAATAAAATTTTAATTAATTTGATTTTGTTAGATATAAAATAGAAGTTCATCTAATTAAAATAGAAAACATACTTTCAATTAAATTAAAATTATATTTTAATTAATTAAATTTTTATTAAAGGTAAAATAGAAGTTAACAAATTTATAATAAGAAATATACTTTAAATTTTCATTAATTTAGAATTACATTTTAATTAATTTTATTTTATTTTATTAGAGATATAATAAAAGTTAACCTAATTAAAATAGGAAATATACTCTCAATTAAATTAGAATTATATTTTAATTAATTTAATTTTTCTTAGAAATAAAATAAAAGTTAATCTAATTAGAATGAAAAATATACTTTCAATTAAATTAGAATTATATTTTAATTAATTTAATTTAATTTTTATTAGTAAATGTCTAAAGTATTAAATTTTTATATAATAATGAATGAAATTTTTTTTGTCATTTTACCTGTCCCCTTTGTATATTTATATACAAATTTTTTTCTTACGTGTATTGCATGTGATTTATAATATTAAGTTAAAAAGTAAAATTACTAAATAATAATAATAAATATAAAATGATTCAATAAATAAAAAATAAATAAAAATAATTGAGAAAAAATAAAACATTTATTTCAAAAATTTTGTTGCTTCCATTATTATACAATACAAATATATATTAATTATTGATTACAAAGTAAACAAATTAAAATGAGAACAATAAAATAGATATGAAATATGAAAAATCAAACTTTTTTTCTTAATTATTTGTGAGTTGCAATATAGCATTTATGAATATAAAATAGAAAATAAATATATATTAAATTTTTTCAATTTTAATATTTAGAGTGAATTTTATAGTTATTTAAATATTTTCAAATGGTAAGTTTCCAATGACATATAATTAGATTACACATATACATATTAAAAATTAAATTGAGTATTACTTATTATCTACTTTTTAATTTTACAACTAAATAATATTTTTTGATAAAATAACTAAATAATATTAATAAAAAGAAAATTAATTCATAAATAAAATTTTAATCATAACAAAATTTTTAAATTTTGTAGCTTAGTTATTTTATTAGTTACTTCCATATTTAACTTGTTTAGATATAAAATTTATTTATAAATTAAATTACTTTACTAATTATTTACAAATTTAAAATATCTATTTAATATAAAATAAAAATTATTGTCAATATTAGTATAAATTAAACTACTTCATTTATTATTTGTATAAAAATTCAAAATACATATTTAACTTAAAATAGAAATTTATTTTTTTAATCTAATTTTTTTTTCATATGTAATTGATGTTTAAAATAGTATAACTACTTTTATCTCAACTTGTAAAATAAAATATTTTTATTAAACATCACCTCATATATTGTATAAATTTATAGATAATATAGATACATAAACATTTATTTTTTGTCCAAAAAATCTAGCTCTCTAATTGATAACTCATGTTGTTAAATTTGGTTTTCCATCGAGCAATATTTTATATTTTTTTTATCCCAATTAGTTCGTGCATGAGATTAAAAATCTATTTATTTAAATGGAGAATATAAGACCAATAAAAAATTTAAATACCAAGATAAATTCAATACAAGAAATTATATATTTAATAAGAATTTTTGTAAAATATTTATTATTGAATCTTATAATAATTTCATAGATTTTGTATATAAAATAAATTATTTTATTTTTATTTAAATTTTTTAATTTTTAAATATAAAATTTTAAATTTTAAATACAAACTAATACTATTTTCATCAATTTTAAATTTTTTTAAAATTAAATTGATACTATTTTTATTAATAGATAAAAATATATGTCCTTTTTTATCTAAATTTTTTTTCTCTGTATTCATATTTTATATATATATTATGATATATATATGAATTAAAAATAATTTATTTTTTGCTAATTAGAAAATGATAATTTAAAACGTTTTATTGATTAAGTGAATATGTTCGAAAAGGTAATATTTATGGCTGCTATTTGAGTAATTTTACAGCGGTTCACAAAAATTATTTTTTTATTCTTCTATTTTTATGGGGTGTTACAAAATTTTAGAATATAAAATTATAATTTTTACAATTATGATGAAATTATTTATGTTTCGGTCGGTGATATAATGCGGGTTATGAAAATACCAAATTTGATTTCAAATAAAAATTAATCATATATAAGTAAATATTAAATAATATTTATGAAACTTAATGTCGTAGATTTTTTTTTTGAAGATATTTAATGTCGTAGTGACTAAAATGACTAAAATCCCAACCAACCTAACCAAACTCTGATAGTGAAGCATTAGTTAGCATCAAACTTCAACAGCAATCAAAACCCTAACTGAAACGCAGCCGCAGATTTTTACTTGTACCGTCCCCCTCCATTCACGGAAACACACCACATTCTCCATTTACTACTATCATGAAATTTTGGTGCACCTTCTTCAACACATAAAAATTTCGCTCACATATATATATATATATACAATTAAATTATAAAATTAATCATACCAAATACAAATAAAATATATAAAATTAAAACTTTATATTACCTAATAACAATATTTTATAACTTGCTAATAAATTAATGTCTTAGTTGTTTTTTTAATTGTACAAAACATACACAACACAGTATATGGAGTTTTCAATTGTTAATTCATATAAAGATAAAAATTTGATAAATATTTTTTAGTGATCTATACATACTTATTTATTTTTTTATTTAATACTTTTAATACCTAATGGTTACAAAAATTTTAATTATTTAAAAATTTAAATCGGATAAATTTATAAAAGTTAGTAAATTTTTTTTAACATTATGTATATATATATATATATAATTCGAAACTTAAATCTTATTTAAGAAAATTTAAATTTTTACCATTCGATTTTGTATTTATTCATTTATAAAAAACTATAATATATATTATATGTTTTTTATAAAGTGTAAATATTTAAAATCTATCTAATTTGATGTGGTTTAAAGCTTGGATCCCTACCCTTTTTCTTCCCCTAACTATTAATAAAATCAAACAAATATCAACACTATCTTTAAAAAAAAGTGAAAAAAGAAGTGTAAATATTTAGGATACGTGGTATAAATCTCGTCATTAGAAATAACACAATCCAAGTAGGTAAAATATTCTTAAAATTAAAAGAAAATAGAATTAATTTTAAAATTCAAAAAAAAAAATTCTCTAACACAACAACACTGTCAAGTGGCCCCCACTTTGATCCAAAACCCCACAAAAACAAAAGGATGTCTATATGTATAGACTGTGATTCCATCACCAATGTTAAAAGGACAAAAGTTCCTTGTCCCTACCACCATGCCACATGCCCCCACTCCTCCCCTTTTCCTTTCATCAACAACCCACCATCACCTCCTCCTCCTCCTCCCAAAAAAAAAATAATAATAAATAAATAAATAAATAAATCCAATATATATATATATTTTAATGACAGATTCTCAGTGCAAGTACTTCTCCATTGCTCTCCCATTCTTTTCCTTCTTTGTTCTTGTCACTTTTCTTACCTCATTTTCTTGCTTCCCAAACACCCTTTTTTTATTTTCCTTTTATATTTCAAGAATTCATAATTTTTTTGTCTTCTCCTTCTTGAAAAGACTTAGATTTTTATGCCTTCCAAGAAATCCTTTTTTTGAAAGCTTAACCTCTCTATTTCCCTCTTCTCCCAAGCAAACCCTTATTCTTCTTCCACCCTTTTCACATTTTCTTTTCTTTTTTGTTTTCCCTTTTTCTTTTTCCTTGAAAACCCACCATAGGTATTATACTTTACTGTGTTTCAATTCAATTCAATTCCTATTCTAATAGCTACATGATTAATTGAGCTACTATGTTTCTGATTCTCTATTCATTTTGATTCAAATTTTGAGTTAAAGGTAAACAAAAAAAAGCTATTTCTTTAACCATGATTCTTGAGCTTTGTGTTGTTTTAATTTAAACCTTGTCAAGAAACAAGAAACTCAAGTAAACTGCTTTCTTGTTCTTGTTTCTTGATCAAGAAATGCCACCAGAGACTGAAGATGGAGTTCAGTACTCCTTTGCTTTGGAATACAACGGCCCACCATTATCCTACGATCTTCCACGCGCCGTCCCGATCAACGTTAACAAAATCCCAGTTGCCTCTGCAGTTTCTCAGCTCTCTATTCCTGATAAACTCTCTCTACCAGTAGTTAAACCGCTATTACCGGCTTCTGATCCAGGTAAAAGTAATAATCTTTCTAAACAGGCTGGATCTGATGAAGCTGCAACTACAGTATCTCCAACTTCAGTAATTGAAAGAGCTGCTGAAAGTAGTCATCATCAAGATTGTGGGCTATCTGGTGAGTTAAGTAGTTCAGGTGCTTTAGAGTTTTCAACTGGGTCTGGGTTGTTGTTAAATGGAGCTGGGAGTTCTAGTGCTGTAGAGTTTTCTGATAGTTTTGATAATAAATCGAGAGAAAGTTCATCAAGATTGAGAATTTCTAATGAGTTGAATCAAGATTGGGAGTCCAGTGAGTCTGTTTTGAGTATTGATCATTACCCGTCTTCAAGGGTTTCTAGTGCTAAAGAAAATGGAGTTTGTTCAAATGAGGTAAATGGGGATTGTAAAAGAAACCAAGTTGTTACTTTTGTGGACGTTGAATCTGATAGTGGTGTTGGTGTTGCTGGTGTTGATGATGATAATGAAGAGTTTAGTGAAGAGGAGCAAAGGACATTTTCGCGGGTTAAGAGAGAACCGCAGAGTAAAGGGAAGAAAGGGACTTGTTACAGGTGTTTTAGAGGGAACAGGTTCACCGAGAAGGAAGTTTGTATTGTTTGTGATGCTAAGTATTGTTGTAATTGTGTGCTTAGAGCTATGGGGTCAATGCCTGAAGGTAGGAAATGTGTTGGTTGTATTGGGTATCCTATTGATGAATCAAAAAGAGGGAGTTTGGGGAAATGTTCGAGAATGCTTAAGCGGTTGCTGAATGATTTGGAGGTTAGACAGATAATGAAGGCTGAGAAGTTGTGCGAGGCAAATCAGTTGCCTCCTGAGTATGTTTGTGTGAATGGGATTCCTCTTTGCCATGAAGAGTTGGTTATTTTGCAGACTTGTCCAAGTCCACCAAAAAAGCTGAAACCTGGAAACTATTGGTATGATAAAGTGTCAGGTTTTTGGGGAAAGGTGAATATAGTGTTTTCTTTGAGAGATTACATATTTGTCATACTTATGTTTAGTTTCTTGCGTTTCATTATAATGGAGGTTGATGTTTGTGTTACTTTGAATTTAACAGGAAGGGCAAAAACCTTCCCAAATCATAAGCCCTCATTTGAATGTTGGGGGTCCTATTAACACAGATGCTAGCAATGGAAACACACAGGTGTACATAAATGGCCGGGAGATAACAAAAGTAGAGCTTAGGATGTTGCAGGTTGAAATTTATACGCTTGCCCTTTTCTGTTCCTCATTTGCATTTTCTCATGATTAATGTGAAGGTTTGTTAAGTTCTTTTCGTTGAATATTGCAGCTGGCAGGAGTTCAGTGTGCGGGGAACCCACATTTTTGGGTGAATGAAGATGGGTCATACCAAGAAGAGGGGCAGAAGAACACTAAAGGCTATATTTGGGGCAAGGTATGGTGTTTTGAATTTTTTTACCTTTTGCCAATTTTATCTGTAACTGGACATTCATTAATCTTTTGTTTTACTTTCAGGCGGGAATGAAGCTTGTGTGCACTTTCTTATCACTACCTGTTCCCTCAAAATCTTCAAATTCTTTGGGAGAACAAGTTAACAGTACAATTAGCAGAAGTGTCCCTGACTACCTTGAGCAGAGAACACTGCTGAAGATTCTTTTAGTTGGATACAGTGGCTCTGGGACAAGTACTATTTTTAAACAGGTAGATAGTTGAATGACAGCTGTGGCAACAAACTTGCTTTTTTTTCCCACATTACTTGTACAGTGGATCATCTCTCTCTCTTTCTCTTTCTCTCTTTTCCTGGATTATAGATCATGTTTTATTTCTACTCAAGTCTATCTATTTTTTTTTAGGAAGTGGATGGTACTCCTTTCTGGGATATCAAGTTAAATTAAAGACCATAGAATGAAAGACCGTAGAATGATTTCCTAGGAAACACAACAATGGGAAGCACACTTTTATATTGCCTTCCATAATGTAACTACACTTCGAGGAAATTGTTGCACATAAACTTAGTCTCTTGACATCTTATTTTATTATGAACAAATTGGTGTACCCATCCTTGTGTACTATCTATTCTTTCTTTTACTCCTGTTTTGGAAAATAGTGTTGTTTCTATGCCACCTAATTTTATGCCAAACACGTTAATCAAAGATTGGAAGCATTAGCAAATTAGTGCACTTGAGTTAATGAGGTGCCTTTTTCCGCCCTTTTTTTCAGGCCAAGATTCTTTATAAACCTGTCCCTTTCACAGAGGATGAACGTGATAACATCAAACTGACAATTCAGAGCAATGTATATGGTTATCTTGGTATACTTCTCGAGGGACGTGACCGGTTTGAAGAAGAAAGTTTGGCTGAAATAAAGAAAGAGCGTTCTTCTGATGAAATTGACTCAAGTGGTATGTATGCCTTCCGGGTCTTCCAATATATGCTTGTTTTTTTATTAGTGTATAAACATATTCACTTGTACAAGCTAGGGAGGCATATGCTTGCAATATATATAAATGCAAATTCAACGCGCTAAGTGCATGAAATGAGTCACCAAGTCCTTTCTAATATTTACTTAGTTGGTAGGACTTACCAAATGTAATTGAAACATACTCCTTCTATGATAAGTTATAGACTGGATTCTTATTTCCTTATTTGTCATGCATAAAATTTATTGGGGAAAAAAGGAAACTGCTTTCTATGGAAGATATCATTGCTTTTCAGCATATATAGTGAATATGCACGGACACAATCTGGCAATACTAATATATCAGATCTGGCTTTGGGTCTTTCCTAGTACCTAAAACAAATTGCTTTGTTGATAACAGGAAGTGCCGGTAGCATCAATGACCAAACTATATATTCAGTTGGCCCAAGGCTTAAATCATTCTCAGATTGGCTTCTGAAGATTATGGTGTCAGGAAATTTGGAAGTAATATTCCCAGCTGCCACTCGGGAATACGCACCATTGGTTGAAGAGCTGTGGAGAGATCCAGCGATTCAGGCCACATACAACCGAAGAAATGAATTAGAAATGCTACCTAGTGTTGCCAGTTATTTCTTAGAGAGGGTAAGCTCAAGCTTCAAGTTCCTTTGCTTGGTCAAATTTGTTAAATTCATGGATGTCTCTGATTAAATTTGTAAAATAATGCCTATCCTTCGCCATTACTTCCTGTGGTTTAATTGGGGCCTGAAATTTCTTTCTCTGATGCATTTTTATTAGCGTTTTATTCATTTCAGGCTGAAGTTAGGGCTGAAAATATATTAGGAGTATTATGATTTTGAGAGTTTCAGATACAGTAGAAACATACTAACACTTGCCTTTTGGTTTGGCAGTTATATGAGTAAATGATATGCGTATTAGTAATATGTCATCTAAGGTTCAAATTTGATTCATAATGGTGTCTAGGAATTAGGTTGATTGAGCTGTTAATTCTTCAAAGTTGAGTTCTATTGTGGTAGTTGAATCTTAACATGCATTGCAACTGCAGTTAGATCTTTTGTTTTCTCCATCAAACTCCTACAGATCCATGGATGGTAACTATAAGAAACTTTTTTGCAGTTCATTACCATGAACCTGAGAACAGTTTTGTTTTCTCTGCAGGCTGTCGATATATTGAGACCAGACTATGAACCCTCAGATTTGGATATCCTATATGCAGAAAATGTTACTTCATCAAATGGGCTTGCTTGTTTGGACTTCTCATATCCTCAGTCAGCAGTTGATGATAAATTTGACTCAGATGATCAACATGATTCTCTTCTCAGGTAGGTGCCGCAGTTTGAAGCATATTGCTTTCATTCTATAAGAGAAGTGGCTTCAATTTTGGGTGCTCATCTTGAGAAATTGTTATGAGAAACTTGCATGTTTGCGATATCATGACAATATATATTTATATACGCAATTTGAAGCCTTTTCTTAATGTAGTAGATGAATATAATCTATTAGATCTGAGTTTTTCCTTATTATTCATGTCAATTCTTTTTTTTGCATCTTTTCTGTTTGGTCTTTGCCCAGGTACCAACTGATCAGTGTGCATGCACGGGGCCTTGGAGAAAACTGCAAGTGGCTTGAGATGTTTGAAGATGTTGGGATGGTCATTTTCTGTGTTGCATTGAGCGACTATGACCAGTATGCAGTTGATGGCAATGGGTGTTCTACTAACAAGATGTTGCTGAGCAAGAGATTCTTTGAGAGCATTGTTACTCATCCTACCTTTGATCAGATGGATTTTCTTTTGATACTAAACAAATTTGATCTGTTTGAGGAAAAAGTAGATCGGGTGCCATTGACTCAGTGTGAGTGGTTGGAAGATTTCCATCCTGTATTCAGCCGTCATAGATCCAACAGCAACAGCAATAGCATCAATAGTAGCCCTTCACTTGGTCAGTTGGGATTCCACCACATAGCTCTTAAGTTCAAGAAGCTTTATGCCTCACTGACAGGAAAGAAGTTGTATGTTTCTATGGTTAAGGGCCTGGAGCCCGACAGTGTTGATGCAGCTCTTAAATATGCAAGGGAGATTTTGAAGTGGGAGGAAGAAAGGCCTAACTTCAGCCTGAGTGAGTATTCATTTTATAGTACTGAAGCAAGCTCCTATTCCCCTTAATTGGTAAATCTAGGAAGCCTTGTATATCGTCCCGCCTCCTACAACATATCTCAGTGCCAGTGTACATATGATGACATGTAAATGAACAAGTGAACGTGCTTCTCTTCCATGAGCCATTTCAGCTACTAGTCTAAGATCTCTTAAAACCATCTAGGCATTATCCCAACATTATGCTGTTATAGTTTGCCAGAATACAGTTAGGTCCAAACAGTAGCTTTCCTTGTCATACGATGAAGAATCACTCCATATTGTGTTTTTGTGTTCTTTTCGACCATGTGTGTAGCTCTTTGAAAAGAGGATCCAAATATTCATTTGTAATATAGTAAATCACATGCGTTCCATTTACTGGTAGAATGGCTCATGGCTGTCTGCCCTGTCCTGATCTGCTTTTACTCTCTTTAACAAAGGATCCCAATCTCCGCAGGGGCTTATGGTTGTAAAATTGTAGCAGGGTTAATTTTTGCAGATGGCTTTTAGATATGTTATTTTTCTCTTTGAATTTACAACATTAACTTGATGCATGCAAAAGTTGGACTAGCAGACAAGATTATACTGGTGCATAAAAAATTTGCAGCAAATATAAGTGAAAATCTCACCGCATAATAATCATCCCCGTAGAGGGAAACATGAGCCAACATTTATCTTAAAGGAAACTTTTACAATTGATATTAAAATTGAATGTTGAATGGTACATAAAGAGTTATTGGCCCAAAAAAAAAAAAAGAAAGGTACATAAAGAGTGAAGGCAACAATTTTGAGTAATTACATATGTAACTTTCTTTCCTTTAGCTGCATGGTCCAGATGCATCACAAAAGAGATGCCACTAAATTACACATGGAGCTTTTTGAAAAAAGAGAAGAAAAAAATGATCCCAAAATTGTGGTGAATGGGAGAGCCTCCCATGTTTCTATAGGAGAAGAGTCTGATATTTAGTTTGCTTAGTTATCTACAAAACTGTATCTTGTCTGCTCCTCTGTGCTCAGTAGTATATTTTTCACAGCCCAGCCTAGAGCAGTCATTTGATCATGTAATGGGGACAAATCCCTTTGTGCTGATTGTTTGCTATCCTCCACCAATTTAGTCCACTCCATATGCACCGTGGTTGCAGGATCACTGACCTCTAGGATAATCTCACACCCACCAAAAAGCACGGCCTTCCGGATGTAGCAGGCCTGTGCAATAAAAACAATATGAGGTTAACATAACACTTATCAGCATAATTAAAAGTAATATGGCTCGTGGTTTCCTATGGACCAGTGAAAACATATCTCAATTAAGTGGAATAATTTGGTGTATTCTCTCAAGCTCCTTTTACCTGCAACAAACCCATTATAACATCTGCAGTGCCAGCGCCCTCTCTTAGAGATAGGAGAATACCTTGCTAGAAATTCATTAGTGAAAGGAAGGAAAGAGTGAGTTGAGCATTACAAAAGGAGTGCTTCATAATTATACAAAATTGAGGATGGATATAGAACACATACTTGCTTAGTTCTTGTCGATCCTCTGTAAGAGTTCTCCACGCATATAAAGTAATAGTCCTTGCTGCTTAAAGATTGCATTGCCATCATTGACAACTTTGGTATCTGATCCTTAATTTTTAAGCAACCTACTCTGATGGGCCATAGTTTTTTGCCTGATCAAGAACTCAAGAATCAGCTTAAACTGTACTTATTGATGCAAACAAGGTTCCATGGCAGCTCAAATAAAGAAACTGTATCACAAGATAAGGGGAAAAAACTCTCACCTTTGGTCCACAGAAAATCAATTCCTTCCTTTTTACTCACTTCCGCAGGTGAAGGTACATATCCTAACTCAATCCATGAATCTACTATTATTTCAAGCCTATCCTGAACAGAGGAAAATATTCAAAACGATATTAACCAATGTACATGCTAGTGCTAGGGATATCAGTCAAAATTCAATATTTGCAATTCAGCATAGCAAGCTCCTTAATTAATATCAGTCAGGTAAAGAGAGATATGACACACCTTAGTTAATGTCTGTAGATGGACATGCTCAAGTCCTTGATATATTCCAAAAAGGTCAATAGCTGAAAAAATGGGATAAACAACAAAGGGCAAACCTGCAAGCAATCTTGCATGTTGAGGACAAGTTAGGAATGTAGGCAGACTAAATTTCTTACCAAAATTCAGGGTACACATCAAGCGCAGGTCTAATGGCAAAACACACTCCAATATGTAATCTACAATCTAATGTGATAAATTCGTGTGACAAACACCTTTATGAAAGAGCTCATATTTCAAGAAGGGAACTAATATATAGGCAAAAAAGGTGCCAACAACAATCTCAGTTTAATTTGAACAACAAAGCAACGAGTTAAAGTTTTTCAATTGATGCCCCCTTCAACTCATGAAACTTTAATATGCATCCCTTCCAAGTTCCAACCAATTATGCAACTTCACTATGAAATTTTAAAACTATTGCAAATTCTTTTAATAATGATTACAAATTCCTCGATGCATGGAAACTTTAGATTGAAGGGATTCAAATTATTTGAGCTGGTGGGATAATAACATTTAATTGGAATACCCATAGACCTATATAGTTAAGAAAACTCCATTTTGTTTTGCCAACATATGTTGGGAAAAAAAGTATAATTCATCAGCAGACTATGTATTATTGAATTGTTGAAGCAGTTTTACCTTGTGGTCTTTTATGAGAGCTAATTTTTAATCAACAAAGCACAACATTTCAGCCAAATTAAATATAATGAGGCAGAAACAAACCTTTGATTGTTCTTTAACAGCATGTTTAAAAGTGCAGCAAGCATGAGGCCAAGGTTATCAAAGCACACAGTTTGTATCTGAAATCCATAGCAATTGTCAGAATATAGTCTGAACTAAATGAAAGTGTAGTAAACAAAAAAGAATATGCAACGAAAAATTTAACCTGTGCTTTTGCAGAAACTTCACCAAGGTTATCTGCTACTGCAAAGCTTTGATGAACAGCAGACTGCATGCAGATAAACGATGTTAGTACTCCACATGAAAGTACAAAACTCAACTTAAAATCTGTTGAGGAGTGCTTCCCAAGACTCAGGACTACGAAAGCAATGATAAAGTAAGAGCACAATGTATCTATCAACCACAAATGAGGATAAAGCTTTTATTACTGTTATCAATGATGGCCTTGGTTGAAGATAAATTGAGCTGTGTATCTAAACTTGTGCAAGAATAAAATTTGGACTAATTTATGCAATATTTTAAATATGCTATACTGTGTAACAAACTTAAAACATTGATGCCTAATAATGAAACAATTCTTCAAACAAAAATGAAAATTATTTACAGAAATCAGAACAGTAATTGATAAGGAACATTTCTTACAGCAGTTGCCAAGTAGCACGCAAGACTTATTTGTTTTGCAATGTTGGCAATAGTTGCAAGAAGCAGGAACTGTTGAGGAAATGCGGGAGTCAGCAGCTCTACCCCAATGCTAAAGCTGAAGAGAACAGATGTTGAGAACCTAACTCTCTACACGAGAAAATGGGAAAAAAAGAAACACTTATTAATGCTCTAAAATGCAACACTGACTCGCCAACAGTGTCATCAGGTGCCAATTTTCATCACTTAACATAAGAAAACAAATGAAAGAATCTTCTAAAACAAATAAGAAGTACCATACCTTCAAATTAGTATCAAAAGCAGATGCGAAGCTAGCAGTGTAGATGCACCTACTCAACCGTCCAAGTCCATCCTTCAAGACCCAGTTAAGAGCAGCTGCTGATGGAAGTGAACGAGAATATCCAACGCCTATTGCCCTAAACATAGCCTAAAATCAACCCATTCTCGCAAAATAAGCAATCACACAATACATAATTTCTCTAATCAGCTTCCCTTTGTAGTAGCTTTTCCAGTCTTATCATATATTTTCACCGACTTTACCATTTGTTCCACCCAAAAAAAAAAAAAAAAAAAGAGAAAAAAAAAACAGCTATCTCTACATTCATAATCACAGCAGCAATCAATTTGAGGTAGCACATAGGTCATGAAAAAAGTTTTATCATATATTTTATCAACTTTATGAACAAAGCTTGCAATCTTTTCATTTATAATTCAGTTTGTGAATTAGCAATAGTTCAAAAGCAAACAACTTCTCTTAATACATACATTAAAAAAACTTTGCACACGAAATTACAATACCTGAGTAGCAAGAACCTGCAAAGCAGAGCTAAGAACACGGTGCAATAGCTTCCACTTAACATAATCCAAATAATTCTTGGTCACTTGTTTAGGAATAAAAAAGTCCTTAACAGCCAAGCTCAGCAACCTAAACAATCTGCTAAACCCATCTTCAAAACTAAGAAAAGATAACGATGCCGCATCACCATCAACACCAACCAATTTCACATTACTCCCATCCCACATATACCTAGAAACCCGGCCCGAACACCTAACCGCCACAGGAAGCCGAACTGGAAAGGGTCCGGGTTCTGGTCCTGGCCCATCATCGAGACCTCCTTCTGGTTCATAATTGATGGAAGTTCTGAGTGAGTTGGTGGGAGTTAGGGTTTTGCGTATAGAGAAATTGACTTTCTTTGAGATGGGTTTTGTTTGAAATTCTTGTAGTTTCCATTGAAAATGGAATTGGGTATAATTCGATGATGAGTATAATGTCGATTGCATGAAAACGATTGGAGCTTTTTTTTTTTCAATTGAGAGAATCGGGAAGTGTTAGTTTTTTTCCCGCCAAAACTAGCTTCTTGCTAGCTCTGGAGTTCTGTTTCTTTTTTAAGAGGTTTGGAAGGAGGAGGGCGTGGAGGGTAACATACACATCCGGTGTATGTTAGAGAAGAGCGGTGACGATGGCGGGGCAGAGAGATTGAAGAAGATAATATGGAAGTAGCGGAGGGGCATGCAAGTTGCTGCCTCAGCTTTTGGCTCGGAAGCAGCTTTCCCCTCTGTTTCTCCTTGTTTTCAGACTGGATACGACGTCGTTTATTCGAGAAACGACTTGTGAAGGTTCTCCCTACCAGAAAAAACTTGGATGCTTATGTAATTATTATTATTATTTTTTCTTTAAATAACATTGCCTCGAACAAAGTGGCCTGCTGGCATAACATTGTCAGTCATAAATTGGTTACTACTCTCCAGATATAGTATGAGATGCAAATCTAGTGTTGTTATTTATAAGGAGATGTCGAAATGACCGTATTTTATTATGTACTTAGATTTTAAATTAAAAAAAAAATACTGAAATGCTTATTATCCACATAAAAATTTATGTCTAAACACAGAAATGAAGGAAACCTTAATCTTATTTTCTTTTTCTATTCCATATTGAGTTTAAATTCCATAGAGCCTGGAATTGAGGCGTGGGACTAGGAGTGCTTCAAGTGGGGTTGCTTTCAAATTTGTCAAGCCAGGGCTCTCTGTCATATCCACATCTTCAGTTGATGGCTTAGCAACTTCAAAACTATGCAATAATGTGGCGAGTGCGAAATGCAGTACTTGAAGACCTAGTGATATGCCAGGGCATGACCTTCTTCCTGAGCCAAATGGGAGGAATTCATAATTCTGCCCTCTCAAGTCTATCTCCTTGTGGCTTGTCAGGAATCTTTCAGGTAGGAACTCATCAGGATTCGACCATACGCGCTCATCGTGCTGAATTTTCCATATGTTTACCATCAAGCGTGTGCCGGCAGGAACATAGTATCCTGATGACAGAGTGCAGTCTTCCATTGCAGCCCGGAGGCTGAGTATAGGACTTGGTGGGTATAGTCGTAGTGTTTCCTTGATAATGGCTTGAAGATAGATCAAATTTTTTAAGTCAGATTCATCTACAAGTCTGTCTTTGCCAACATGGATATCCTGCTCATCCTGAGCTTTCTTGAGCACATTGTAATTGTTTAGTAGTAAGGATAATGCCCATGTGAGAGTGGTCATTGTTGTGTCGCTTCCTGCTAAGATCAAGTTCTGCCAAAATAATGCATCATTTAGTTAAGCATGACAAAAAAAAAAGGAAGGGGTGGATGTGGATTTTATATAGAATATAGGTACGGTCAAGAATGATAACATCAGCCCACCAAAACCTCAACCTCCCAACATTATTTTAGCGAATGCAGTTATGAATTGCTTGGCCTCATCTTGACTTTTAAACAAGTAAAACAGAAAATAGCAAAACCATGTTGATTAGCTCAGCCAAATTCTTGTGGCATTTTCTAGTTTGTCCAACTCAAAAGATTCTTTATTGCATCTCAATCTTTTATGTATATATCATAAAATTTTCCCATCGTCATTATCACCGTCATCATATTTGTTCAGAATTTGCTCGTAGGACACAGGACCATCCTCGACAACAAGCTGCTCATGAGCAGCTCGTGAACAACAAATGATACTGTGAACTCAACTGGGTTTCAGCTCGATTGTAAACAAACCAAACTTAAACTAGTCAAAGTCCAGCCTGGCTTGGCTTGTTGACATCCCTACTGCTGGAACAGCTCCTGAGTCCTCTCAAGTTCATTTTGCACCTCTTTTCTAAGAGCAAGATTCCTAGATTCCTTTATATTTTTGAACGTTATGCTTTCCAGGTATAAAGAATGAAATTTGATTAGAAATCAAATTGACTGACTGAAAAGGGCCTACCATGGAAACAAATTTTCCTCTTTTCTACATTAGATTTGACTGTCAAGGAATTTTCGTGATGTAAAGTTCTTCTCTCTGGTACTAGAGCTATCAAAAAGTTGAGTTTGGTTCTTACCAGGCAAGTAGCCTTATTGATGGTGTCAGCATCAAAACCTGAAATGTCTGCATCTTCCAAGATGTTAAGCATCGCATCCATGAAATCCCGTTCTTCCTTTTTCTTCCCACTTAACAGTTGCCTTTGTTTATGTTCCTCTAGCCATCCTCTCATCAGAATATCCAATTCTTTAGAAGTTCTCTTCATAGATTTCTCATATCCATTAAAATCTAGCCAACCAAGATAAGGTATTGCATCAGACAATAAAAAAACACCAAACAGAAAAGCAAAATCCCTTGTCACCTTTCGACATCTTCGAGCTTCTGTTTCCTCCATATCAGCATATGGTCCGAAACATCGCTTCCCACCCACCATTCTCAAGGCAACATTACTGGTCAAGTCACCAAACCACTGCTTCATATCCACCAAGACTCCACTTTCTTTGCTGCCTCCGCCAACCCATGTCTTATACAGTTCCTTTATCGCTGTCTGCACTTCTGAAGCTCGTATATGCTTTAGCATATCAATTCTATGACTTGACAGGAGCTCAACTGTTGCTATTTTACGCATCTCACGCCAGTAATCTCCGTAAGGGGCAAAGCCAAACATGGCAAGATCATAGCCTAGCAGCTTTGAGGCAGCAATGGCTGGTCTGTCTGAGAAAACTCTATCATGTAAAGTGAAACATTCCCTTGCTGTTTCCCATTTGTTCACTGTTAAAACTGTGTGTGAACCAAGTTTTAAAGTGAAAACAGGACCATACTTATCAGCCATGGCTCCTAGTGTTTTGTGAGTCAGCTGCTGGCCACCAAAAAGGTGCATATGGCCAATTACAGGCCAAGCTCCACCAGCTTGAGGCACAGTGCATCTGCTTGTAGCTCTCTTTGAACGATGAAAAAAGATACAACATAAAAATGCAAGAAACGTGAAGATCAAAGTAAACAATAATTGGAGAAAAGAGTCCATCTCAAGTTGCAGAAAAAGGAGGACAAATTTTTGGTATATATTAATTGTTCATGTTCACTTCCTTGGAAGATAAATATAGCCAACCTTGGGGACCATTGTGCATAATAGTCATCTCTTGTCATCTGTCACCCTCATATGGATTTTTAAATTCATAAACATTTCACATCAATTAAGCCTAATCCATTTCTTTGCAAAATATAGAACCCGATAGTTTAAAAAAAGTTAAAACATTGACTCTAACCAAAATCTTATTTGACTTGTGGGTAGGACAACATAGAGTATGAAATCAGAATTGCAGGCCCAGAACAAAAGATAGATTTGGAAAAGATTATGTTGAATGAATTTAGAATTTAAAAATTGTAGAGCACAATTTATAATGAGATTCTTGTCTATATTTGAAGTATTTCGCTAAATTGTTGAATTCGTGACATATATTTTGAGTATTTTATACTTGACCGATAAATATGTGACATATGTATTTTGTATTTTATACATAATACATCAATATATTTTGAGTATTTTATACTTGACTGATAAATATGTGACATATGTATTTTGTATTTTATACATAATACATCCAACGCAAGAATTTTCCTTTGAAAAATTTCTTAGTGATAGAATAGATCAGCTCTCTTGTTAATGTCTCCATGACTCCATAGCCTTTAGAAATTATACATGAAATGAATCAATCAAAATCAGCGCTTAGACTATGGATACAACAATTTGATGATATACCTTTACATGTCATTAGCTAATTCATAGCTATGGTAAGAAAACAGAAATGCTGTTCATATGTCTGTCTAATGTGTACTTCAGAAATAATCTATCTAGCTGCCTCTATATCTTGTTCTCCATTTCCAGGGCTGTTTGATTCCTTTACATCCAGCTCAATGGCTTTCACAACTTCAAAGAAGCGACGTCTCGATGTTGGCAGCCTTGACAGTGTCAAACAGAAGCCTTGCAACCTGTTTTTGATGAATAATATTAGCTTTTAAGTATGAAAGTAAAAAATTGAGAACAATACCAGGAATTTAAAAAACAAAGAAAAAAGCTTAAATGGTCAAGAGGATAGGAATTGAAAACATTAGCAGTACCTTCTACTTAAACCCTCCAACTGAGCTCTTTTAATCTTATCTTCTGGGGGGATGCCATCATTCAGCCAAGAATCAATTCTTGTTGCATCACCACCATACAAGCAATGTTTGTAAAAGTACAGCTCCTCAGTTTTATTTAGATTTAGACTCCTGATCTGCTCTTTCATGATACACATTGGCTCGTAAAGCCAATCAAAAACTCGCCCTTCTGGTCTATTCACACTTGTTATCTCAACATCATCACCTGGAAGAATATTGCGAGTTGAATAAAATTTCACTTCATATGATCATGCCATTTAGGGTAGGGAGGCTTGCGTTTTGCAGATACAATATATGAACTTGTTGAAGATATACAAATTTCTGAACCTTGTATGGAACAATGCAGAGAAACTACTGAACAGAAGCCAAATTAGGAACATAAAAACACATGAATCACAAACAAGTTGGATGATTCTTACGGAGGATGAAGCCGCTGGAATTGCTTTTAATTGAGCGAAGGAAGCACTCAAGAAATGCATATGCAGGAATTCCGATGTTGATAATGTTTGATTTTGAGTTTTTCCAGGCATCCAAATCCGAGATTCCAATGGCTTCATTTCTGAGAAGCTCTTTACCAGTATCTTCAAAGGCTTTGAAAAAGCTATCCCATATCTGATAACAAATTATGAGCAGAATCAAGTGACAGGAAAATAACGAAACCAGAACTTAACATAGCACCTACAGATTCTAATCACCTTGTCCTTTGTCATCTTACGAGTTTGGCCAACAAACTTAAGCAGAGCATTGCAAATTATTTTAAAATGTGCAGATGAAATTTCCATGTCCTTACCACTGCAGTCTTTAATGTACTAGCTTTATCAGTAGGGGGCCTTATAAATGATTCACCAACATAAGCACCATCAAGCTGTTCTTGCAGTCTCTTTACTTGAATCAGAGAAGAACCCGAACTAACTTGTTTACGATATTTGGGTCTGGTTGCCAACAAGAACAGAAACAATCAGACAGTTCATTCAAGGTCTTTGCAATGCACAAGACAAGAAATAGCCAGATAGATATGACTACTGCAAGAACTGCACGAACCTGGGAAAGCAGGAACCTTGTTGCAGGTAAAGCAAATCATTGGTGTACTCATCGAATGCAGATGCAGAAGCAATCACATAAAGCAATCCTCTCTTAGTAGAAGTTTCCTAACACAATAAAAAATGAAAACTTTTTTAACACATGGTGCCAAGTAAATGAAAGACCAACTGCAATTATAATGTGGTGATCAAGCATGAGACCTGGTAAGCAACAACTGCAGCATAGGAGCCAAAACCAAAACTTGAAGCTACTCCTGCCAGTATTGCTATCAGAACAAAAATTGGCCATAACAGAATCCACAATCCAGCGAAGGGAACACAAACAGTTTCCAGGAATGGCCCTGCCCTCCCAATAAGATCTTGAATCAACCGATGCCATCCTTTGAACAGTAATATAGGTGCTTTGTACAGAACTATTATAGTAATAACAGGCACATCAACCAGAATGCCAAGAATTGCTGCTAGAATGCAACCGGGTAGTTGGGCAACCCTATTGTAAGTACCAAGAAGGATTAAATTCATCACATAATGCAAAAAATCTACCATTGTAAATGCAAAGCCAAACAGTTCCAATATCAATTACAAATGGTAAGATACTAAACGATCAATACTTGAGTTCAATAGGTTCCTCATCCTCTTTCAATTCAAGCAGCCCATCCATAACAGAGAAGTATGAGTGGAAGGAAAAATCTGCAAAATCTCGGACAACAGTGCATGCTCCCCCCACACAGGTCCAAGTGCCATCCTGTTAAGGTAATAAATGCTTCAAGTAATGAATTGCCTCACCTCCATATATACATACTTGAGTTTCAATCAATAATGGCAATGTCAAATTAGAAAAAGAAAAGGTATAAGAACATTACTGTAAAGCATCTAATCAACTTCATGTGCATTGGACCTTCCTTACTGATGGCTCTAAATGTCTCCATGACAGGCCAAATGAAGCCATATCCAGCACCCATAATTGCACTTCCAGCAACTCCAACAACAGTCCACAATGCTATTGGAATTGGAACAAGTATACTCAAGAGACATTTCATGTATGGCCCGAACTTCTTTGTTCTGTTTCCAATTTTGAAAGAGCACATTAAAGGAGAAAAAAGAAATAAAAAGAACTGGCCAATAATCTTTACAATTTCATCACTTTACTAAGGACTAAAAACACAGAAACGATAAGAACATTACTTGATTATGCAGTAGATACTCCAAAACAGATGAAGAGGCCATAAGCCTATGACAACACCAGCATCTCCAAAAGCAATAACCAGTAGTACAAAAGGACTGAAAATACCACCTGTCACATTGCCTCAATGATCAATGACTATTAACAATTATTCAGATGAAATTGAACAGGAAAAGAAGGAAAATTTGTTACCTTTGATCATTCCTATAATGAATAAAAGCACAAAAACTGGAAGAAAGAAGAGAAAGTAACAAAAATAGCTCAAGAATCCTTTAGGAACATCCATTGTCTCTTGTTTTTCTCTAATTCTGAGCCCAGTGAAACTGATTCACAAAGAAGTCTAAGCTTGTTTTCAGATGCAATAGAACTTACTTATGGCCTGGTTTTGGTAGCTGAGAGTTGGAAGCAAATATTTGTCAAAAACAAGAAAAGAGTTAAAAGAAAAGAAAACCAAGCAAACTCTTTGAAGCTATCTTCATTCCATTTTCCCACTAACCAGAGAGAAACATAATGGAAAAATATACATGTCACATAACTACTCTATACCCTTTATAAAATATTCTAAATCTTTGTCAATGGAGAAAAATTACCTAAAAAATAAGCTTGAAGCAAAATTTTTTTTCTGTTTTCAAATGAAAGCTATAAAAGTTGAGAGTCCAGTCAAACATACAGCATCAGGACAGTCAAGGTAAACAGTACAAAATACAGGATCTCAATACTGGACAAAGCATATTTCAGTATTAGTATTGTACTAACTAACATAAGAAGAGAGGACCATTGCTTTAATTGTTCTACATTTCGCTGTCAAATTATAGTCAACAATTCAGGGAAAAGAACAAATGAATGAACCAGTCAAGCACAATAGTACCATGCATATGAACAAAAAGGTCTGATGGTAATTTATATTTGCAAGTTATCTCTTTCAAACCATAGGGTATAAAATATCTGTCTTTGACCTACAGGTTAAGGTTTGGAATCTTCCCCATAATTATTTTTTAATGCCCAATGGTTTAATTATAAGATCAGGATTGTTTTTGTTATTATTTTTTCATGACCTACAGGTTTAATCATGAACTGCCAACGTTACATGAAACTTGAGTAAAACCAGGCCAGCATTCTATGAACCTACTAAAATTACTTCATTTTGATGCCCAATTTTCAAACTTCATCAAGAACCAAAAGTGCATTCAGAAGCAAGTAGGATGAATGCTACAATAGTGTAATCAGAGAGCAAAATATAGAAATGAGAAGAAAAAATTTCTCTCTTTTTATTTATCAAATGTACAAACATATATATAGACAAGTATGTAGCTAGAAAGTCTTTTGCAATGGTTAGAAAGTCAGTTATATAGGCTGTAATAGTGTGACTATCAGAGCCGTTCAGTCTGACAATCAGACTGTAACATTACAGTCTGTAATTACAGTCTATAACACTCCCCCTCAAGCTGGAGCATAGATGTTGATCATGCCCAGCTTGTTACAAAGATAATCAATCCGAATCCCACTAAGAGCTTTTGTAAAGATATCCCCTAATTGTTCTCCAGTCTTCATATATTCTATAGAAATCAAGCCTTGTTGAATTTTCTCACGAACAAAGTGACAATTAATTTCAATATGGTTGGTTCGCTCATGAAAGACTGGATTAGACGCAATATGAATTGCAGCTTGGTTGTCACACCATAATTTGACTGGTATTGATGCTTTGAGACCTACTTCACTAATGAGCTGATACACCCACATTATTTCACATATAGATTGGGCCATAGCTCTATATTCAGATTCTGCACTTGATCGGAAAACTACATTCTGTTTCTTACTTTTCCATGAAACCAAATTTCCTCTAACAAAGACACAATATCCTGAAGTGGATCTTTAATCTTCCTTACATCCTGCCCAATTAGCATCTGAGAAACACTCAATTCTAGTATGACCATGATTGCCATATAAAATACCACGTCCAGGAGCTCCTTTTAGATAGCCCAAAATTTGTTCTACTGCCTTCCAGTGATCAACAGTTGGAGATGACATGTACTGACTAACTATACTAACTGAATATGCAATATCTGGACGGGTGACAGTAAGATAATTTAACTTCCCAACCAATCTTCTGTATCTCTCAGGATCTTTAAACAATTCACCGTCTTTTGTAAGTTGCAAATTAGGAATCATTGGAGTACTAAATGGTTTAGTTCCCAATTTTCCTGTTTCAGATAGTAAGTCCAGTACATACTTTCTTTGAGACAGGAAGATTCCTTTTTTACTCCTGGTTACTTCAACTCCCAAGAAATACTTTAGAGTTCCCAAATCTTTAGTATGAAACTTAGTATGAAGAAAGGATTTAAGAGATGAAATCCCTCCAATGTCGCTACCAGTTATCACAATGTCGTCTACATAGACA
>CATIWM010075094.1:0-16339 GCA_949671775.1 Mallotus repandus
CCCCCCCCCCCCCCCCCAATTAAGACATCTCAAAATGTGGTGGATGCTCAAAAGGAAGAAGTTGTAGAGGAAGAAGTTGTAGAGGAAGAAGTAGCTCCCATAACTTCAATTATTCATGAAGATCTTCCTAAGGAGTGGCGCTTCAAGAAAGACCATCATAATGATTTGATCATTGGTAATCCATTAAAAGGGTAACTAGTAGACACTCTCTTAAGCATTTAAATAGTCTTGCCTTCATCTCTCAAATTGAGCCAATGAATATTGATGAGGCCTTAAATGATGAAAGTTAAGTCCTTACTATGCAAGAAGAACTCAATCAATTTGAGAGAAATAAGGTTTGGACTTTAGTTCGTAGACCTAAGAATTATCCTATAATTGGTACCAAGTGGGTTCTTAGAAATAAACTTGATGAGATAGGTGTAATTACAAGAAATAAGGCTAGGTTGGTGGCTAAAGGCTATAATCAAGAAAAGGGTATAGATTATGATGAAATATTTGCTCCTGTAGCTAGATTGGAACCAATTAGGATGTTACTTGCATATGCATCATACATGAATTTCAAGCTTTTCCAAATGGATATGAAAAGTGCATTTTTAAATGGCTTAATTAAGGAAGAAGTGTATGTTGAATAACCTCTGGGTTTTGAGCAAATAATCATGTTTTTAAATTATTAAAAGACTTGTATGGTCTAAAGTAAGCTCCTAGAACTTGGTATGAAAGATTGAGTGAATTTTTTTTTTTGAAAAATGGCTTGTCCAAAGGCAAAGTTGGCACCACTCTTTTCATCAAAAGGGATAAAGATAACATTCTCATTGTATAAATATATGTTGATGACATTATATTTGGTGCTACTAATGAGCTTTTATGTGAAAAATTCTCTAAGTGTATGAAGAGGAAGTTTGAAATGAGCATGATCAGAGAACTCAAATTCTTCCTTGGACTTCAAATAAAGTAATGCACTAATGGAATATTCATCAATCAAGTAAAGTACACCAAGGATTTGCTCAAGAGATTTAGGATATATGAAGCTAAGGCAAGCAAGACTCCTATGAGCACCACAATCAAACTTGACAAAGATGAGAATAGTAAGAGCATTGATAAAAAGAAATATTGAGGTATGAGTGGTAGTCTTTTTTACCTTGTCGCAAGTAGGCACAATATTATGTTTTTCATATGCACATATGCTCATTTTCAATCATGTCCTAAAGAGTCTCATTTAAATGCAGTCAAAAGAATTTTGAAATATATTATTGGTACTTCTCATTTAGGACTTTGGTATCATAGAAATGCATCATTTGATCTTGTTTTCTATTTATATGTGGATTATGCCAGGAGTATCCTAGATAGGAAAAGTACCTCTGGCACTCATCAATTTCTAGGAAATTCTCTTGTTTCTTAGTTTAGTAAGAAATAAAATTCAATTGCATTGTTCTCTATCAAAGTAAAGTATGTCGTCATAGGTTGTTGTTGTGCATAAGTGTTATGGATTAAACAATAACTCATGAACTTTGGATTGGCTCTGATCATATTCCAATAAAATATGATAAAGAAGTGCAATAAACTTGTCCAAGAACCCAATTCAACATTCTAGGAGTAAGCACATTGACATTAGGCATAATTTCTTATGTGATCATATGTAAAAAGGTAATATTATTGTATTGGAATTTATTGATACAACTAACCAACTTACGGATATATTTACTAAAACTCTTTCTGAAGAAAGAATGAACTTCATCAGAAGAAAGATTGGTATGTTGGATGGTAATTCAATGTGATATGTGTTTATTTATGTCATTATAATCAATTGTTTAAACCTTGAGTGATTAATTTATTATATCCTTGAATTTTGATTGATTGTGATACAACATTGAACTGATCCCTATTGTGTTTGAAATGGCTCAATCCAAGTTCAAAGTTTTATTTTTGCAAATTTTGGGTTTTCATCATGATTATTATATTTTGGTTATTAGTGGTGAAGGTTTTATTTTTCAAAATAAATTCCTGTTTTTATTAAAATTATAACTAGTAAAATTATTTTCATGACTATGATGACCTAGTTGCTAGTCATGACTCTTTTGTCATTATTTTTAATGCATTTAATGTTTTGGAACAGAGAGTTATCATTACCACTATCATTACCTTTGTAATGACTTAACCTGATTATGATAGTTCTATTATGGTCATGACTCTCTATGTCATTTGTTATAACTAGATATGTTTAACTATGAGTATAAAGGATTTATCACTAGTAGTGACACTTGTTTTCATTAGTCATAAATTTAAGCATCCCAATCATGAAACGTTTTGCATTGCCAATAACTCCACCTTAAAACTAGGGTTAATGTCGAGGTATTTAAACATCTTTTTCTTCTTCCTTGTGCCACATACAACCTTCCTCCTTGTTTAACCTAAATCATTTTTTAACCTTCAAAATTTCACTAAAAATAAATAATTTTCACTTCTAAAATCGCACCTTATATCACTATCATCATTTAATACCTTTTCATCACAAGTGGGAGTTAAACATAGTTAAGACATCACTTTTGGTCCCCATTGGAATCTCATCGTTAAGTATGGCAACACCTAGTAGCATGATAAAAAAGGGTTCAAGGACCAAGTCTGCAACTCTTAAGACCCCACTGGACCATATGTTCTCCTCGCTACAATTAAAGGAAAAAGTAAGATACAAGGTACTCAGATCATGCCCAATGTTATATATTTGCCTTTTATTAGGATTGTGTTAGAGAATTAAGTTATGAAAAACTTGTTAGATAGTCTAAAATTGAGAGAGTTTGTAAACCTTCATGAGTTAACTTTTTCCCAGTTAACTCTTGAATTTCTGTCAACCTTGAAAATAAATTAGGACTATTATATTTCTTTTAGGATGTTTGATGAAAAACAAACCTTGACAAATGAATAATTGAGTGAAGCTCTGAAATTACCTACTATTATGTATATTACTTATAAAGATGAGCCTCTATTTGAGTAACACACTGCCTGGAAAGAGGTTATTTGGGAAGCTTGATTCAAATCTAAGACTGTTAAGAGATCGAGCTTCAATTCCTTTGTGCATAAATACTTACACCATTTTTGTATCTTACTCTATTCTTGCTCAAGGGCAAAGCCATGGGAATATTAGAAAATTAGAGTTGTTTATTCTGTAGTGTGGACATAGAGGGAAAGAGCTTGCTTTAACTAAAATCTTTGCTAATCATCTGTTGAGTGTCGCCATTACCAAATCCGGTAAAATTAAGGTTGGAGGTTACATCACCATTCTTACAAAATATATGAAATTTATGGATGCAAATGCTAAGATTGCTCACCCTATTCCTATTAAACTGAGTGATAAACTCAATTTAGAGAGTTGTGTTAGAAACTCTATAGTTAAAAAATATATAGTCAATAGAACAACTCGCTAGCGAAAGGTTGATAACCTTAGGAACATAATTTGGTAAGAAAGTGACACTCTTAAATTTGAGTGGTTAGCCGAGAGTAAGCCTCTCACCCTTAAAGGAAGAGGCCATGATTTCAAAATCCTAAAGAAGATAAAGGAGCAGACGCAAGCAATCCTATTTAGTCTATGCTAAATCAGCTCCAACTCCATCTTGATGATTAATTTGGGCCGCTTAGGACTTCTCTTTTAATCTTAGGTCATAGCTTAGAGCCTTGGATAAGAAACTTGACAATCTTATTGCCAATATCTCTTACTTGAAGGCCCATCTCACTGCCCCTTACGAATATTACTAATTCTGCCTCTTGCATTCCATTTCATATCATGCATTTTATTTTCTTTTAAACATGTTTATTTTAAATAGTCTTTTTAGATCTTGATATGGTTGTGACCTTTTACTATTTAGGAAACATTTGCTATGATTGGCACTTTTTTTCTCCAACCTCTATCTTGTTATTTTTTATAGTAACAAAGGGGGAGAAAGTGTTTATATTTATTTTTGGATATATTTTGGATATTGTGAATTGCACTTATTGCAAAAGGGGGAGAAAATGTTTATTTTTTAATTTTATTTTTGAATAGATATATTTTAGTTGGTGTTGACTTTTTGGATATATATTATTATTAAATTAGATATATATTGTTGAATGTTTGGAAATATATTATTTGTTATGGTTTGCAAAGTTATGACTGCGAGTGTGTTATTCTTAAAATTGTTATTCTTGTCAAAGGTCATAATTTTTACTTCATGGTCATGACTCTGTGTTATTCTTAAAATTGTTGTTCTTGTCACATGTCATATTTTTTTGCTTCATCGTCATGATTTAGTGATCATAACTTTTTAAACTGACTTATTCTTTGGTAATGATAGTCACTATATGATTGATGTTTGTAAGTTAGACTGTCATTAGCTATGACTGTGATTGTTATGATCATGATAGTGCATCACTTATGATTTTCATTTATTAATGTCTTATTGCTCAAATATGCAAAATGGACTTACTTAATGATTTTTGTAATTTTAATCAGGAAAAGTACATTTAAGTACCCTGTGATTTGGCCGATTTTCAGATAGAGGGATATGGTTTGTTTCGTGATAAAGAACTACCCTGTAGTATACACCATTAGCATATAACGACATTTCTCTCTAACTCCATTAGGTTTGTTGACATGGCAGGGGCAAAGTTGAACTTTCACTGTGGATTGTTCACCTTTACAGTTCAAATATTATCTCTTTCCAAAAACCTTTCAATCAATATTATTTCTCCATGAGATAAATAGAGAAAGAAAAAAAATGTTATTTCTCCATGAGATAAATAGAGAAAGAAAAAAAACATTATTTCTCCACGCGCTACCCCTTATAGATTCACCACAACTCTCCTTCATTGCTCACTCATTCAACCAGCTCACCCCTTTTCCTCCTTCTGCCTCCTTTGATAGCTTGCTACTGTTTAATCAACTGCCACTCAAGGTCTAAATTGGGAGAAAGAGTTTGTCAAAAGCTTAAAACTGTAAATTAAATTTTGACGGAAGATGATTTAGACATTGTGGTTGAGAGAATGCCCCATGATGTGGTGGATGTGATTCATGTGGAGACGACGATTAATTTTGAAGCTAATTTGGATGACTACCGGAGGTGCTCGGAATATGCAAGTCTTGGAATTATTGGAATTCATGGAATGACAGGTATTGGCAAAATGACCCTTATGAGAAAGATTGAATGTGAGCTAGGACTCAATTTTCCACTGATGATTTTGGTTCAATTATCCAAAGGAGAAAGTATAGACACGTCTCATGAATTTTTTTACTGGTGGTCAATTAATCCTTGTAAAGTTAAAGGTAGTTGTGGTGGCTAAGGTTTTTTCTGAAAGTTTTTATTTTTAGTTAAGAATTTGTTCAACCCAATTACTTAATTATTCCATGGTTTGTTTGATTAATCAGTTAGCATATTAATTAGAATGCTGCTTTCATTTCTCAATCAGAGTAGATTAATCTTTTTATGATGGATGCTTGTTATATTTGTAAGTCCCAAGTTTTCGCATTATGGCTTATTTTTCAGCAAAAGCATATCTTATTGTATGAAATATAAATGTTGATAATTTTTGTTGAGAACCATCATCATGCTAGATTGGATGCTCTTGGATATAGTGTGATGCAACCTGATTAGTAGGAACCAAATAATTCTACTTCTCCCTCACAAAGGGTGGTGCTTTAAAACCCACCAAAGATGGTTGATGAAACCAATAAAAAGAGGTTTAAAAAACACCCTTTTAGAGTTCTAGGAATGAAACCTGGTGAAAGTTATTTTATTTGTAAAGCTAAGGATCATATTGCCAAGCTTTGCCCTTAAAAAGCTTATGGGAAAAGAATAAGGTGGGTGTGATCTTCTTTTTGTTTTACTAGAATTAAATTTGATTTTAAAGTTATTATCATATGGGCATAGAATCAATTAAAGAAAAATTATTTCTTTGTTTGAGCTTCATCTTATTTTTTTTACTCTTTATAATATACTGGCAATTAAATCAATTGGCTAATTTTACTTTTTATTTTAACATTGATTATTGAAATTGTGGGTTTGTACTTGAATTTGAGAAGATTTGTTAAACATGAAAAAAAAAAACTTTTGTCTAAAACTGACACTTTTTGGTTCTGGCTTGATTTTGAATATGGTTTTACATATGTAGTGGATTTGGATGAAGAACCTTTTGAAAATTTTCTATTAAGGTTAACTTCAAGAATTTGGAAAAGGTTGGATAGGTTAATGCTTGTAATTTTTTTTAAAAAAAATATTAATAAGTTAAGAGTTTAATTTTTTTAATTTAATAAAATTTAAGAATTTAATATTTTTATTTTTAAATTATATACTTATAAAATATTTTAGATAATTCTTTTACAATTTTTATCTAAATTATTAAGAATATAAATAATTTTTTAATTATCTAACTTAATTTTTAAATTTTAGAGTAAAAAAATTATTTAATTAAAGGGTGAAAATAACACTTGCAACATAGTATAAATATAAATTTATTTTAAAATTTATGAGATGTAAATAATTCATAGGAGTTACAAATTTTGTACGTTAAAGAAAAAAAATCAAGTATTTAGGCCATATAATTAAGGCATGTCTTACATAAATGTAAGAAGAATAAAATGGTGGGGTCAAGTCAAAGTCAAAAGTAGACAATTCATATGACTATTAAAGGTAAAAGTTCAATTTTGCTGAGAAATGTCGTTATATGCTAACAACGTATACTATAGGTAGCTCTTTGTCACGAAACAAACCACAGCCCTCTATTTGAAAATGAGCTAAACCACAAGGTATTTATTTGTACTTTTCCTATTTTAATTTTAGGCTTATTTAATGGGGGAGTAATTCCTTCCAATTTTTTAGCCTAATTTTATATAATTGTTTGTTATTATAAAAATAGGGAGATTGTTGAACCTTGAGGGGTAAAACAGTCATTTTTTATGTTCACTATTAATTAAGTAAAATTATATTTAATCTATGTGTTTAAGTGTTTCTATTCAAGTTAATTAAATTTACAATGTTCAAGTCTTGGCACAAGCAATGATAAATGCATCATGATCACAACGGGATAAGTCAAACAATGAAAAGTCAACACTTTGATTTTATCAAGTCTTCAACTCTGACATGGGTATAACAATATTGTCACAAGTGATAACTTGCACATCATGATTGATAATGGACCTATCATAACTGATGACAATGAGAAAAATCAAAGATCAAATTTTATAGCAAAAGCTAAAGCCGAATTTGGTCATATATGATAGGAATCTTCATTATAAGTGGTCACAAGAAAATTCTAATAAAAAAAAGATTTTTTAAGCAAAATTACTGAGATTCAATTTGTAATTTCCCAAAATTTCCCGAGACTTATCATGATTAGTGTTACCATCATTGTTATGAGTGAAGTGAAGTCATGACATACTAGTCATGAGTGGTAATCAACTTTTCATAACCAATGACGACCTCTGTTGATTTCCAGAAATTTTTCACTATCAATGACAGGAAACGTCATCACTTATGAAAGTACACAAATTCAAATTCAGCTTTGGCACCCCGATTGTCATGACCAATGATGATGTTTGTCATAAGTCATGACAAAATCACAGAGGACTTTATTCTAGTAGTTGAACGGCTCTTTTTACATTTAATGCACCTCTAATAGCTCTTTTTTACTATAAGAGTATAAATATTACTCATAATTAAGCTGAAAACATATAAGGAAGTTGAGTAAAAACATTGAGAGCTATTTTTGAGTGTTTATTCTTGAATTTAATCTTCAACCAACAAAATTCTTCATCTTTACTCTTTGTAATTTTTTCTATCTTAAGAGTGATCTTGAGTATGGGTTCATGAGTGTTTATTACAATCATTTAATAGTTCAATAGTGAGATTGAGTGAGTTGGATTGGGATTTAAATACTTATAAGCTAAGAGGATTGTTCTTAGCAATTGGATTTGAGTGTAAGCCTTGGAAAAAAATACTTGGATAGCTTAGGTTTAAGCTTGTAAAGGTTTGATCTACACCTTGAAGTAGATTGATAATTGATTGAAACTCTTCACAAATGGTTGAAGAGAGGATGTAGGCTTTGAGGGTCGAACCTCTATAAATTATTTGTGTTCTTCCTTGCTTTTCTTCTTTATTCTATTGTGCTCATTTTTTTTAAAAGACATTTTATTGTGCTCTAACTCTTTATTAGCTTGCTCTTTGTTAAATAATCAAAATTCCTTATCTAGCTCAAAAAGTTAATTCACCCTCCCATCACTTATGGTATGTGAATATATATATATATATATGGGGTTGATACCATCACTATACTATAAAAAGATATTAGATGTGAGTCGATAAGTCTATTTATCCATCTGTAATATATAGATAGATGCAGGATCTAGCATGACCATTTGTGAAGTAAAAAACAACTCTTGTGAAAAACTCTTTCTTAAAAGCAATAAAGATATGTATCCATTTGTGTTTGTGAAGATGGCCCTTTCGTCTTTTTTTGATACCTAGACCAACTTAAATCATTGGGTTGGAACATTTTTTATGATATTTTGTACCGTGCAATTACTTTTTGTGGAATCATATATATATATATATTAAGGACCCACTGCCTGGTCCACTATATAAGGGCCTTAATTTGTCACTTTCTTCATTTTTTTTTCACTATGTTTTCTCTCTCTTATCTTCAAAGCTCTCTCGACTTTAGATTTTTAGATTTTTGGACTCTAGTTTTCACTTAGGCTCCTTTGCGATTACGGATCCACGCGCGTCACCTATACGCTAAGTGTGTGTATATATATATATTTCAATAATTTAAATTTATGTGTTAAAATTAAAAATAAAATTTATTATATTAATATACTAAAAATTATCGTTTTAAAATAATTAACTATAATGTATCAATTTTAAAAAATTTAATAATTTTTAACATATAAATATTTACAAAGATTTAAAATAATATTATTTATATGTATATTAACATGTCATACAAATATTAAAATATTTCAAGAATTTCAATACATAATGTTAAAATATTTTCATGTTATATAATACACGAATTAATATTATAATAAATAAAAATTAATATCTTATAATTTTTTTAAAAATTATTGGTGACTAAATAAATTTGTCTAGTAATATAATATAATATTAATAAAATAAGGGCTTAAATATAATTTTAAAAATAATTTTGTATTTTTATTAAATATTTAAGAAATTCTATGGTTAGTTTGATTTGTAATTACTTTTATTTTACTTTAGGCCAAAGGCACAAATTGGACCCTCAATTTTGGCCTAAAGATTGGATTGAATCTTCATTTTTTTGTTCCCATTTGAAACTTTATTGTCCATTTTCGTCTCAAATTGGACCTCACCCAGACAGAGGGCCAAACAGACATTTGAATCTGATGTGTTGGACTCATGGGACCCACCACTTGTGGCTTACTCAACTCCCATGCCACAAAAAACCCACCTTACTCCCTTTTTTACCTAAAATAGAGAGGTACTGAAAAAGAAAGACAAAGGCTTCTTCTTCATAATCTCCCAACCATCATCTTCCAATCATCATCTCCAAAAAGATCGTCCAGCAGCAGTAGAGGATAATTAAAATGCTAATGTTACAATTTACAAAAAAAGTTGAACTCAACAGTTGGTCACATAATTGTCAATGCTCGTGCTTTACTCCATGCAATTGAGTTCTTAAGTTTGATTTTACAAATCCAGTAAAACATAGCAACAGAACTCCAATTTGTTGTTAACCACTAAAAAACACACCAAAAAACAAGCTCGTATTCACCCATCAGCATCTGAACCCATCATAATAATAGAAACCTCCACAATCCCCATTGCCACCATCATTCGTCTATCACCTTTTACCGAGCTGGCAAACTAAAAAACTCACCATCATTAGTCTATCACAAGAAAAAATTTAAAAAAAAAAAACTAAAAAGAAAGCTTATGCCTTATTAACCACAATATGAAATGTAGAGAAAAATAAAAAGAAAAATACAGCCGAGCCTCATCAGTAATCATCCACCAGCAACTAATCACTAATTTGAACAGCTATAATTGAGCCACCATCACATATTCTAACTTAATTGAGGCAACCCCTTATTCTACAATGATTAATTCCCATGCCGATCACTATCTCTAGCAAGCGAAACGAGCGACATAGCAACATTAGATCAATCATCCAAAGACTTAATATAAAGAATTGCAATCTTCTCTTGAATAAAGTAAAGAATCGGCTCTTTAGCAGCAATAAGAGAGGCAAGCCAAAGTACTCGTAAATATTTTATTAATTATAAAATAAATTTATAATTAATAAAAATAGGATGTATTTGTTATTTTATTAAAAATAAAAAAACAATTTTAAAAGTAAATTTATAATATTTTTTAAAATATTTAAATAGTTATATTAATTATAAATTATGTGTAAAATATTTTATTATTATTATTATTAAAGTTTTATTATTAAAGAGTATCATTAAAATTTTATTAGAAAATGAAATTACATTTCTTCTAAGTGTCAAAAAAAAAAACTACAGTAAAAATGTGTCTAATCAAAAGGCTTTTTTACTTTATATTTTAAGCTTTTGTCCTGACTTATTATGATCGTGCCACGTCACTGCATCATCATTTTTTATTTTGCTTTTGATTCTTTTAACAGACAATCATCATCATCCTCGTCATCCTCGTCGTCGTCATCTTCTTATGATTCTTCCTTATCAAATGATTTATAATTTTATATATTTCTCTTTCCTCGGACACCGGAAATATATTTCTTACTGATTTCAATCATGGATAACAACACTCAACAGCAGCAACAGACGATCACCAACAAATCCATAGGCCGTGATTTCCCCTCCGACCATCATGATTACCAGTCAGGATTCGGCAACACCTTCGAATCGGAAGCCATTCGTGGAGCTCTGCCCTGTGGACAGAACAGCCCTCTTATATGTCCTTATGGTCTTTACGCTGAACAGATTTCTGGGTCTTCATTTACTTCTCCTCGCAAGCTCAATCAACGCAGGTGATTTTTTTTGTTTTTTTTTTTGCTTTTTTACGTGGTTGCTTGCTTAGTGAATGAACTGATTAATAAATAGTGATATGTGCGCTTTTGTTTGTAGTTGGCTGTATAGAATAAAACCATCGGTTACCCATGAACCCTTTAAGCCACGGGTTCCAAGACACGAGAAGCTAGTGAGTGAATTTGATACGACAAACAGTTGTATGACAACACCAACTCAGCTTAGATGGAAGCCTGTTGATATTCCTACTGATTCGTCTACTGATTTTATTGATGGGTTATTCACAATTTGTGGTGCTGGTAGTTCATTCCTTCGCCATGGATTTGCTATTCACATGTAATTTGGTATTTTTCATTATTATTATTTTTTGCTTTCTCTTGGTTTAACGATTTGCCAGTTCTTTCTTTGTAAAAATTAATAGCTTTCTTTTTTAAATTGTTGTGTAGGTATGCTGCTAATAAGTCAATGGATAATTGTGCTATGTGCAATGCTGATGGCGATTTCTTGATTGTTCCCCAACAAGGGAGTGAGTTATCCAGCTTGAATCCAATTGTGCCTTTTCCTTGTATTGCGTGTTTGGTATCCTGCAATTAGGAATTAAATCCTATTCCTGGGGAGTATAATGCTATGTTTGGATGTAAGGAATTTGATCATCGATTTGAATTTGGATCAAGCCAACTATGTGGATTTATATTGATGAGGATTTGAAATAAATCTACAAGAAATTTAAATTTAAAAGGTCATTTCATAAGGTTTTGAAGTAACCTTCAACTACATGCTATATAAATTCATATATTTGAAATTTGATATTTGAAATGTAGAATTTCAAATCAAATGTTTGTATTCAAATGCAAGGTAAAGAATTTAATAATTTCATGTAGTTTCTTTAACACCATTAAATCTTTATTAAGTAATCTCAAAAAAAAAAAAGATTCCTTGGACTTGACATCCATTTCCATTCATATTATGTTGCCGCTGTAAATTTTTTAATTCACGTCATTGGTTTATAGAATAGTAGTCTTTATGCTTAATTTTGAACTATGAGGTTATGTGCAGTAGCATAATGAAGTGTTATAGGTTGTGCTGTTAGCTGATAACATAGAGTACCCTTCATGTGGAAGGAAAGTGCACTTATAAAGTAGTTGATAATTGTATGAGGATAATGAACGGTGGCATTCTTGATTACTCTTGATTTTTGAAATGCAGACAAGTTGTTACTCTTTTTGTCCCCTTATGTGAAGTGCTTTCATTGAGAGTGGTCTAAAGGAGTAATGATCCAATTAGTCCCAATCTTCAAGCACATTTTCAGTTTTATCTATCATGCCTAATGATTTATAACTAGGAACAGTTGCATTTAATGTCAGGAATAATAGTTTGAGACATGCATTTATGTGGAACTTGTTTCAAATGGTATGCCCACTTAGCAAGGCGAGTTACTGTTACTTGTCTAAAGCTCATCCAGACCTGCTGAATTACCTAAAAGTTTATGATATGACAAGAGTTAGATAAAGTGAGAAGAATGGATTGAAGTAGGTCAGAGAGCTTTAGTTTGAAACATTTTTTTAGTTTGCATAAACATATTAGCATGCCAATTTACCATTCAGCATAAATACATTCATCTTGGCTTGATTTTTATTCTTGTTTATAATTGCTGCAAATGGCCAAGTATGAGATATATTCTTTTTCTTTTAAAAGACAAAATTCATGCTTAAACTTGGAGTATATGGGACTATGAATTCTCTATTAAACTGATTAATCCTTAAATGAATAAGGATTTCTAGCTCTGTATTTGGAATAGCAGTGCTGCTAAATTCCTGAGCTCTTATGCAACCTTTATTAGGTTCGTTGAAGACTTTTATCAAAATTTCATGTCCCTGGAAGAACATACTTTCTATATCCTCTACTTGTGTACCTTTCTTGTTACCAAATTATATCATCTTACATCTTTGTGCAGCTCATGAATTCTGTTTATCTTACATTTGTAGTACATTTGCTGAGGATTGAATTGTTGAGAGTTCATTGCTAGTATCTTTATTGATTGCACAGGATTATGGATCACTACTGAATGCGGAAAGCTGCAAGTCTCTCCTGGTGAAATTGTTGTTGTACCTCAAGGGTTTCGTTTTGCTATAGATTTGCCAGATGGCCTATCACGTGGTTATGTTGCTGAGATTTTTGGTACCCATTTTCAGCTTCCTGATCTTGGGCCAATAGGTACAAAATCTTGTATTTCAGATGTGCTAGAACAAGTGTAGATTGATTATATATGTATGCGTTCCTAGTACAGATGTGATTTGTTTTTTTCAGGTGCTAATGGTCTTGCTTCTCCAAGAGATTTCCTTGTTCCCAAGGCCTGGTATGAAGAGGGTTCTTGTCCAGGATACACTATCATACAAAAGTTTGGTGGAGAACTATTTACTGCGAAGCAGGATTTCTCACCCTTCAATGTAGTTGCCTGGCATGGTAATTATGTTCCATATAAAGTAAGATTAATTGCCTTAGTACCACTTCTTGTTCTTAATGTGTTAGGCGTAAAAAGACATTTTGCCTTCATTTTGTCTGAAATGGACAATTACCATTTGATCTGCAGTATGATCTCAAAAAATTTTGCCCCTATAATACCGTTTTGATTGATCACAGTGATCCATCAATAAATACAGGTAAATGATTTGTTGGATCATGACTTTTCTGATCCTTTTTTTTGTGGGTTAAATTGTGCTTCATTTCTTTGTTTTTCTGCAATATGATGCAGTTCTGACGGCGCCAACTGATAAGCCCGGAGTGGCTTTGCTTGATTTTGTTATTTTTCCTCCTAGATGGTTGGTTGCTGAGCATACTTTCCGACCTCCATATTACCATCGTAATTGTATGAGTGAATTTATGGGCCTGATCTATGGTGGATACGAGGTAAATATTTCTTTACATATTATGATTATTCTCTTTTAATTGATAGAGTTTTGGATTTTGTAGTTTAGTTATGTTGTTGTTTTCTATCATGTAATTTAGGAAAATTAGTAGAGAAAAGAAAACTATTCTAATTTGGTATGAGCTAAATATTTCTCCACATATTTTGATTATTCTCTTTTAATTGATAGAGTTTTGGATTTTGTAGTTTAGTTACGTTGTTGATTTCTTTCATGTAATTTAGGAAAATTAGTTGAGAAAAGAAAACTATTCTAGTTTGTATGGCTCCTTAAGATTTCTTTTCACTTTAATCTTAGAATATGCTCGACTTCCCAGCTAGGCTACTAAGGAGAAAGAAACTTAATGCTTTTTTTGTTTTTCTATATGCTTCTTCATTCTCAGGCAAAAGCTGATGGGTTCCTACCAGGAGGTGCTAGTCTTCACAGCTGCATGACTCCACATGGTCCTGATACCAAGACATATGAGGTATGAGGCCCTCTAGAAAGCTGCTTATGCCAATTGCATCCACTTTTTTAGATGTCTTTCTCCATATTTAAAATTATGGACAAATTCAAGAAAACTAGGTTTCTGATTTCTGATTTTAAAAATGATGATTAATTGCATCTTGTCTATGGTTTTCATTAACGTTGGTCTGATTTCATTATTCATACTCTACCGAATTCAATTTCTTTATTGTTAGACAAGTCCTTTTTTGGCCCCATGTCACCTCTAGAATAGTTGAAGTCTGAAAAAGTTTTATTTTTTTTTTAGGCTACCATCGCACGTGGGAATGATGCAGGACCAAATAAAATCACTGATACAATGGCCTTTATGTTTGAATCATGTTTGATTCCTAGAATCTGCCAGTGGGCTGTTGAGTCCCCTTCTGTAGACACTGATTATTACCAGTGTTGGATTGGACTTAAATCCCATTTTTCTCATCAAGCAGACACAAAGAGCAATGGTGAATAAAATGGATATCAGGGGAATTGAAGTATTCTGATTCTGCCTTGATTTGCTCAACAGCATGATTACTGGGGCTTGAGTTTATCCTCAGTTGAACTATCTGGTGTGTGTATATAGTTTAAGGGAATAATAAAAAAGAAATAAAAATCCAAGCAGAGCTTACTAAATACTTGTTGGTATTATGAGATTGTCAAGCTTCAGATTGGCTGAAACAAGCAATGAATATTTAATAATCATGTACATATTTTCTCTTTTGAGTCTGGCTTACATGCTTGTCATTTTGCTTTCACTTGATGAGAAGTATATCAGAGATTGGAATATGGCATGTTCTATGTCTCTGCGTTCATGGTTTGTGCGTACTGTAAAACATGAAGTTTTTCCTGGTTTCATTCACATGTTACACATACAATTTTATGGTTCGGTAATCTAGATGAACTTTGCAGGAAGGAGCTAGATACACTACTAGAACTTTGGGGGAAGGAGCCAGATACACGGAGGAAGAACCCCTCCCAAATACCATTTTGGTAGTCGAATATAAGAATCAGGTGCTAATGGATTGACAAAGTAATACGTACTTGGTTAACTTGTAACAAACTAATATTCAATCTTAATAATTTTGTCAAGGATTCTTCAATTAATCAAACGATGAAATTCTAACTTCAAATAAACTCTTAAATAACTTGTACTGAAAAACCTTCTTAACCTTTGTTACAAAGAATTAAAAGTATTAAATCAATTTCAAATTTAAATTAACTTCAAATAAAATCTTTAAATAACTTGTGCTTAAAAACCTTTTTAACCTTTGTTACATAGAATTAAAAGTACTAAGTCAATTTTAAACTTAAACCAAATTAGGAGTAAGGAATCAATCTCTCAAGAATTGATATTAATCAAAAGAAATCAACAACTTCATTTGCTTATAACCCTAATGTGATTATTTATACTCTACACATAAGTAGGAATAAAGAAGAAGAAAAATAACATCCAAAATAACAAAATAAGAAACCCTAAAACACAAAAATATGTGTTTTGTCTTCCTTCTCACACAATTGTGTTTAAAAGAATGCACGACTGTTCGAAATGAATGAATTTGTGTTTGAATTTGCTTGCTCCTAGACATAGTTGTGGTAACAAGGCACACAGGCGCGTGTCCAAAAATCCTCCCAGGCACGGCCATGTCAAATAGCACGCACAATCATGTCTGCCTTCAGATCTTCATTTTGTTAGAAACAAAAATTAGGCATAGTCATGTCTCCAAGTTGCATAGTCGTGCGTGGCCCTTGAACTTGAATTAAATGAACAAGTTTAAGCATTTAAAACAAATTAACAAATAAAGATGTTAATGAGAATGAATGATTTGGTAATTAATTAGAAATGATACCTCAAATGATTCTTTTATCACCAAAATTATGTGATTAATCACTAGATCATTGGTATTCTTCCCAAATTATTATGCAAGTG
>CATIWM010075100.1:0-12091 GCA_949671775.1 Mallotus repandus
TAAAGAAGAAATATTTGCATCAGATACACTAGCATTGTGTCAGGTGGGTCAGCAGGAGGTCATCCTCAGTTTTTCTTGAACGTCGCATGCTTAGTGAATTTTCATATCTTGTATTAAGGCTAGCGCATTGTATATGTATAAAAAAAAATATGAACTGCTTGAAGCTGTGTGTTCGTTAGTGTGTGATATGTGTTACACATGTGGAATTGTGAGTTAAAAATTTGATATTAATAAATATGTTATGTGTTAGTCACATGCATACAATGTATGTTTGGCATCCTTAACAGGTGTCACATGGCTTAATTTATTTATACCTCAACTGTAAATATAAAGTTAAAAAATTATTCACTTTCTCTTGATACATTATACAATTTTTTTTAGGGAAAAGTACGGAAAACCACTCTATGGTTTCACGGTTTTAAACTTTTAAGTACGTGGTTTGTGATAAAAGTACGTATTTTAGCCGTTACACACTTTCCAGTATATGCATCTAACACCGTTAACTTCATCCTACATGATGCCTACGTGTCGGCACCACATAATGTCCACGTTAGTGCCATAATATCCACATCAGCGCCATATATGATGAAGTTAACGGTGTTGGACGCATATACTGAAAAGTGTGTAATGGCTAGAACACGTACTTAAAATTCTAAAAGCATGTAACCATAGGATAATTTTCCGTACTTTCTCCTTTTTTTTTTAACAAACCCAAACAAACTTCTCTTACTTGAGAAAACGGAACAAAATTTAAGAAAACTTGATTCACACCTTGATACAAATAAGAAACTATTTCTAAAGTAACACTTAACTCCCATCACTTGACAAAAAAATGATGACATATATTAATATATATGACTGTATAACAATCCTTAGAGATGACCTAAAACAAAGATAGAGAGGATGCAAAAATATAATACCCACTTCAGTTTAGATTGTGAAAGAGTGTGAAGTTTGATTGTTGGATATGGCAAATCAAAACTTCCATGTTCTACATAAATTTGTGGTTTTGATTTCGCTCTTCTTAACAAATATTTTGCTGAAGAAATTTTTAGACCTCCAAATAGATCAAACTAAAAAAATTTCCAGCTCCAACATCATATTTCCTTTAGGCAAAAAAGCATCAAAATCACAGCATCTCCCGAGTGGTTGCATAAAAATATCACACACATAAAAAGAAAGACAACATAAATGTAAATCTATAAATAAACTAATAGATCTAAAGCAAAAGAAATAAAAAAAGCTAAAAAACAAATTATGCATTGCTGCTAAATATGGGACAAAAAAATACAAAATTGAATCGAAAAATATTAAAACTGTACTGAACTAAATAATTTTAACCCCAAACCAAGCTGAATTAAATTTTGTGACTAATTTGGTATGATATTGGATGTTTACAAAAATTTGAACCGAGAACCTGTTGAATCATACCGAAACCATACCGAATTGAAAATTGAATACAATATCAAATATTAATTTAATAAATAATATATAAATATGAAAATCATATATTTTTCATTGTATATATTAAGTAGTATATATATATAATAATATATGATAAAAATTAATAAATTTTGTGTTTAAAATATAACAAATTAATAAATTAATAATAATAATAATAATTATTATTATTATTATTATTAGTATTATTCAATTGAAAAGTAAAAATATGAAATGTTAATTATATTACAATTTAAACTTAAAATATGAAAATAAGAAAATTCATATTGCATAGTTTCAAATAATTAAATTAATAAATAAAAATATGAAATGTCCATTGTAATATAGTTTGAACCTAAAGTACGAGAAATAAGAAAATAGTTATTATTCTCTACAACAAGTAAAAATTTGAAATGCCCATTATTTTTTAATTTAAACTAAAAATGTGAAAATAAGAAATTAACATTATATGATTTCAAATTGTATGATTTATTAATTAAAATATATTATTATTATTATATTTGATAACTTATTAATTATTATTTTTAGTAAGCAATCTAATCTTATTGATCTTATTTAAAATTAATAAGCTAAATAATATTATTGTAAATTATTATTTTTATTGCATATTAATTGATAGACATATATTATAGATAACCAAAATCATGTAGTTTTATCCAAAATTACGTCATTTTGATTAAAGTAAGTTATGATGTTACAAACAAAAACAAGAAAAGGGTCATTTTTATTAATTAAAATATTATATTTAAAACTTATTACTTATTATTGATATTAAGTAATCTAATCTTATTGATATTATTTAAAATTAATGAGGTAAATAGTCTATTATAATTATTATTTTTATTGTATACTAATATATATAAACATATATTATAGATAAGCAAAAATGATGCAGTTTTACCCAACATTACATTATTTTGATTAAAGTAAGTCGTGATTTTGCAAATAAAAATAAGAGAAGTTGGGTCATTTTTATTAATTAAAATTTAATATGATCTTATTATATTTAATAACTTCTATATATATGGAACAAATTGTCGTACTGAACCATTCCGAAAAATGAGATGAGTACCGATATGGAAATTTTTAAATTTGATATTGGCATTCGACACTACAAGAAAAATAAATTTTTGTGAGAGGAAATTTCGTCACTAAAAGTGCATTTCTCATCGTTACAAAAACTTTTAATGACGGGAAAACTATCGTCATGAACCGTCATTATCCTATTAACTAAAGTTACAAGTATCCTATTAATGTAAAGGAATGGAAAAAGAAATGAATCAACTTAAAGAAAATGAATTTAATTGGTATATGAAACTCAATGTGTGAATTTGCATTAATAGTAAGTAGAACAAGTTTATGGCAATATCTTAACATGTAACACCCTAGACCTAAGAGTGAATAACTTATTCGACATAATGCTAAATGGCTTGATTATTTTTCCAAATGAAACTAGACATATAGAGCTAAAACATATCCAAAAACCAGCAAAAAAATGCACTACACAATAAATGGTGAAGTTCTGAATTCAGACATCTGTTCTGCGCAAAAACAATTCAAGCAGGTTAATTTCAGTTTCAAATTTCTCTAATTATACATGTCCAATTGCAAAACCATCTTAAAGGAACTTAGTACACATATAATGGGACAAAAGTTATGTTCAACACTTTGCTTGAATAAGCTTCTATTGTGGTCTAACAAAGTGTACAAAGTTGAACCACCTGCAAGATTTATAATCTAGATCAGTTCCACTTGATGAAAGGATTTCTCCTTACATCAAATCTCACAAAATCCTTTTATTGTCTTTTAGATGACATATAAACCTATAAAAGTCATATCTTCACTTTTCCAAATTTAGCTTCTATGGCCATAAACTAGGGTGCAAAATTTTGCTTAAAGCAGAATTCAACCACTTTAATCAAGGTCATTATAATCATTTGCGTACAATTCATATAAGCTCATTAGTTCACTATTTTAAGATTAAAATCAGTAAGAAAATAACTAAATTACTAATTGAGAACTTTGAATGTCAAAATTAGGTTACTAGTCACTTGTTACTAAAAATGCTATCACCATTTAAGCCTTAAGAAAGTAATAAAAATACTAATCAAAATTCTTAAAATGAACTAGTTATATATTTTTGTTCGTAGAATTTCTTTATGAGGACAGTGCACAAATTATGTTATTTAATTATAAAAGTAACAAATTCCAAACTTTGAACTACATTTCCAATAATAGTAACCCATTTTAAACAAATGTCTCGTCACAAGAAGTTAATCAATTTACCCACATGTTATAATGAAAATCTAAGGCAAAATAAATAAATAAGCAAATAAAATGAACAAGCAAACAAATCAGAATTATTAAGGTGTTGTGCACTATCTCTATAATCTTTACTACCTAACTCATCAATTCAGTTCATTTACTCACCTTGTCAAAGTTTGTGCCTTGCAAGGCCGAATCAAGTAAATCTGAGGCCTGAGGCAAGATTTTGGAAAAGCTAGTAAAATATATCTATATATATATATATAATGGTTCTCTAGAAAAAAAATTTGTATTATATATAGGGCCTAACCAAATTTTTTTTTTTTTGCCTAATTTGTATAAACTAATTTGGAGTCTAATCAGTTTTTTTTGGCTTAATTTGGAGCTTAATCAGTTATAAAATAATTTTTTTTATTAACATTTTTTTGGGCCTAATTTTTGTTATATATGGGGGCCTAATTTTTTAGGGCCTAATCAGCTTTTTTTGGGGCATGATCAGTTATATATGGGGCCTAATTTTTTTTTTTTTGGGCCTGAGGTAGCTACCTCATTTACCTCAAGGCAGAACCGGCCCTAGTGCCTTGCAATTAGATTCAAAGTCACAAATGTACTTGGCAACATGTTAAAGGAGTTCCTGATTTTGGAATTGTTTATGTGATATCAAAAGGGAAGATTTAGTCAACAAGATCAGCCTCCCATCCTGCACGATTAGACAAGCAATATGTTAATCTTTAAAATCCAACTGTTGTTAGAAAACGTATTGATTTGGGCCAATTATCTCTCAGCCTCTCATTTAAAATACTAATATAATTGTTGTCACCATCCATCAATTGTTGAAATGGATTGGGGGGCTTCTACAGTTTTGGGTAATAAAAAAATATAATATTTAGGGCTTTATTTGGTGGAAAAGATTAGCGCCTTTTTTTACTCAGTAATGACTGGTTGTATATACTAATAACTAGGAAATTAAATTGCTCTCATTAAATATGACATTTTTTAAGAGTTTTAGTGAGAGTATTTTATATTTCTCACTAAAACTATAAAAATTAAGCCTTTACTAATTGGATTTGTATCCTTGCGCTAAATTTTTGTCACAAAAAATAAGCATTGTAATAGTGTATATTTGAATTCGTGACTTCTTCATCAGTGAAATAGAGTTAGGATGGGTTGTTTGATTCATAATCAATCAATTAAAGCTATTGTTATCGCATTTTCAATTTATGTTTCTGTAGTGTTAGGACCGCATTTTTAACCTAGGGCATGTTGAGCTAGCTAATGATGAAAAAGATAAGGTAGTTTGATCAAATAGTGACATTTTTTCTTACTGTACTAGTAATTGATTGGTAGTGACATTTTAAAAAAATTTGCAAATAAAAATTTTATATTGACATTATAAATATATGAGTTAATAGGTATTATATGCAAATTACTAATTACTTTCCCACTTAGAACAACTTTTAATCCATGAATTTATATATGTATGGAGATGGTGGCTTCTAATCAATGCATCAACTAAATAACATTGGTTTATATATACAAATTGATTATGCTTGTTTTAATTAATTTGTTGCATTTTTAATAAAAATATCTTAATTTCTTTCTTACAGTCATAAGAAAAGCTTATTGACTATTGGTTATGCTTTTTGACTGTTATACTATGATGAGATTCTTTCGATGTTCATATAGAGACTTCATATCCTTATGTTAGAAGTAGCTTTCACACTAGGTAGAAGCATTAACATGCAATTGGTGTGTGTATATATAAGATAGTTTGCACTTGGAAATGTATAGTTCTTCATTCACCCAAAAAAAAAAAGTTCTTCAAAAATAGCGATGTATTCTCTCAAGATGAAGGCAGACCTTGAGGGTTGTCATTCTCTCCAACTTTAAAGAGGGTTTGATCATCCTCAAAACACTTATTATGTTAAAGTATAGCTTGGTTAATGGCACCAATTTCATTGCTTTCTATAATTATATGCATGCATGTTTAATATATATATATATATATATATGTATAGGGGTGTCAAAATGGGTCATGACATGTGAATACGATTCACCTAACACACAAAATTAGCGAATTAGGGTTAAGGTTAAATGGGTTTGTGTAAAAAATGGGTCAACCCATTTATGATACGGTTTAATCAAATCGTGTCGCAGGTTAACACGTGAACCCATTTATAACTCATTTAATTATATGTGTTGTGTTGGGTCGTGTCAACCTGACACGACACAATACGATCCATTAAAAATTCACATAGTTTGTTATGATTTTAATCAATAAATTAGTTATTTATTGCAATTTTTTTGATAAAAATAATATTTTTATAATTGTATTATGCAAATTGTTAAATTATAGCCATTATTTTTATTTTTTTGGTGAAAAATAGTATTTTTATATATTATAAATGTTATATATGTTAAATGGGTCGTGTTGAATTTATGACCCATACAACCCATTTTAATAAATGGGTTACACATGTCGTGTTCGTGTAATCCGTTTAATTTTCATGTCATGTTAGGGTTGATATATTTGACATGATTATTAAATGGGTCGTGTTTGTGTTGACCCTAATCATGTCAATAAAGTAAGTCAAACTTTCTTTTTTGTAGACTTGTGGTTATGGCATTTCGCCTATTAATTCCTCTTATTTGCTCAGTTTTACTTTTAGGGTAGGATTATACATATACGTACACATTCAAACAGGCATGATTCATTTAGGAAGATATATTCATTCAAACATGACATGATTCTTTTAGTTTTCATCATTTATTAATTCTTTTTCTCTTGTATATATAATTCATGCATTTTAGATGTTTGGATGAAAAATGTAGGAACATTCAGAATGAAGCCCGTTTCACTTCACAAAGGCCATGGATTGATGAGGTACTCTTTATAACTTAAGAAAACTTCCTCTCTCTATTTTTTCTAATTAGTTATAAAGAGAAGTGGTTTATACTCCTTGAGAAATCTATATATATGTTTTATACTGATTATTGCTCTTTAATTTTCATTTTTATTACAGTGCAATATTTGTAAAAAAGAACCAATTGTTGTAATTCTTGTACCTAGTTATAGTGTTCCCTATCAATCTCATAATGCTCAATACACCGAGGCAATAAGGTTTAAAGTGATCAATGGAAAGCCTACAAGCTATATATTGGAGGGGTAATGATTTGTGCTGCTAATAGCGACACAATTATCAAAATACCTTTTTGCTTTTTTTTTTTCTTTTCCATTTGATTATTAAAATTTTTTTATAAGCTACAGGTGTTTAAATTCTTAAATGATGGGTTCACCGGTGTACAACTTCGATTTTACATTCCAAAAAAAAAAATACCAAAAAATTGAAATTAAAAAAAGAAATTTAAAAAAAAAAAGATTTTTTCCATTTGATTATTAAAAAAAATTTACAAGCTACGAGTATTTAAATCCTTAGACGACGAATTCACCCTTGTGTAACTTAGGTTTTAAATTTCAAGAATTTCATAAAAAAATTTAAATGTATAAAAAAAGAAATTTGCAAAAAAAGAAATTGACTTGAGGGCAAAATGGACATTAACCCCCACTAGCGATAGGGGGTGTTTTTCAAGTGACAAGGGTATATTCATTAATTTGTTACTGTTACTTAAGGAAATGAATTCAGCAATAATTACTACAAATCATCTTAATTTTTATTTTTCTAACTGCAGAATGATACCGGAGAGGTTATCAAAGATTTGACGCTGAGCAGAAGAGAAGCTACAACTCCAACATAAGGAATCAATATCTCCAATGTCAAAACTAAGATAGTGAAACTTTAGACCCACCAAGTTAATTACAACCCGTATATATATTAATAATAACAATATATAATAATAATAATATAATAATAATAGAAACTATAAAGAGTGTATATAAACAGGTTAATATGCATCTACTTCACCAGTGGGATGTTCGGCCATGTCAGTCAGCATTGTTCGATTAACATTCAACGGAATACTGACAATGATGGCGACAAGGAGACAGATAACCTGAATAAGGAAAGTGAGAAGAGAGCTAACCAAGAATCTAATTCGAATTATGGTCTTTGGATGATAGTAGTGAAAAGAGGAAGGAAATGGACTAAGAAGGAAACTGCCCTAATAAGTGATGTTGATTTCGGAAGAGAGATAAAAAAGGATCAAGGTTCATTGTTTCATGTGTTAGGAAATAATGAAGATTTGATTGGGAAGCTTACCATAAGCACTGCAGTCATGAAACAGAACCAATTTTAAATGAAGATGCTCGAAGTAATAGGAAGTATATGGTTGGGCCGAGAGTAAACCGAAACAGACCTGGTCCTTCTACTAGCAAGTCCAGACCAATGCCAAGTACTGTTAATCAAGCTATAGAGAGGGCTCTGTCTGTAGCCCAAGAAAAGAAAAAAAAAGTGGTTGTGGTTAAAGGTAAAAGAAGACCCAGAACCAATATTGACCCCAAGGCCATACAGTGGTCATTTTGAGCCCCAATGATGTTGATATGGTGCATGGCTTTGCTCCTGAGCCATGGGAAGGGAGGGAAAGAAAATACTTTCTTAACCTAGGGGAACCTCCTGATGATGATGACACAGTTGAAGATTGTAGTGAAGAGGGGGATGAGGAGGAGTTTATGTCTGATGAGGATCCTCCTAATGGTGAGGAGATGGTTATAGCAGCCTATGAAGCTTAAGGCTCTAAGAATTGATGAAAAGCTAGTTGTTCTACATCTTTTGTATTTTAATGATTAGGTACTTATCAATTTTATGTTAGAATTATCGAGGAGTAGCATCTCCTTTCAAAAGATCATTCCGGGCAATGGTTCAACTTAATAATCCTATAGTGGTGGTGCTCTTTGAACCAAAAATTAATGGTGTTCATATGGATTGCTTTATTAGTAACTGTGGTTTCCTTTCTCACATAAGGTGGAAGCGCGGTGATTTTCGGGAGGAATCTGTGTTTTTTAGAAAGAGGATGTGAAAGTGGTAATTCTGAGAAACCATTGGCAATTTGTTCATGTAAGGATTAATCACAAAAATAACTTAATGTCTCTTATAAATTTTGTTTATGCTAGTCCTAAGCCCCGGTTTTAACATAAGTTATGCCCTGAGCTTAATCATCTAACAAGCACAATCAATGCACCTTGGGTTGTGGGCAGGAGATTTTAATGCCATTTTACATGCATTTGAGTGCAGAGGGGGATTGAGATTTCGTGTTAGCACTTGTCCGCTTTTTCAAGATTGGGTATCGTTTAATGGCATGCATGACCTTAAGAGTGTGGGTTCAAAATTTACGTGGTATAGAGGCTCTTTGTTTAAGCAGCTAAATAGAGTGGTGTGTAATGAGCAGTGGTTCCAGAAACTTAAAGATGCTTCTGTCCACCATCTCCTAAAATTATGTTCTGACCATAGGCCTATCCTTATTAAGGTTTGGAAGCATTGCACTAACACTATAGGTATTCACCCTTTTAGGTTTCAAGTTGTATGCTTGTTGTATAATGGGTTCAAACAGGTGGTAAGGGATGATCACTTACTTGAAGTAAGGGCAACATTTATGAATGTTGTTGCAATTTGGAATAAAAGGCACTTTAGTGACATTTTTAAATGGAAAGCTTGGGTCATGGCTAGGTTAGGGGATCTTCAATGAGCATTAAAAATCCATCATTCTGATAATTTGTCAAAGTTAGTGTTTGATCTAAAGAAGGAATTGGAAGAAATCTTATCCCAAGAGGAGATATATTGGCTTTAAAAATCCCGCAGAGATTAGATTCTTAATGGGGACACGAATAGTAATTACTTTCATAAAAAAAATGATTCAAAAATGGAAGGGGAACTGTATCTTATTGCTCAAAGATAGCGTGGGCAACCTGGTTGAAGATCAGGAGGAGTTAAGACATTTAGCTCTCACCTTCTATGCAGAGTTGTACTAAAAACAAGATGGAGAGCTTCCCATTTACAAAACTTACAATGCTTTTTCAGAGATAAACACGGGTTACAGAATAGGGCTGGGGGCAGACGTTAGTGATGTTGAGATCAAGCAGGCTTTATTTGAGATAAAGCCTTTCAAAGCTCTCAAAATTAATGGACTACATGCAGAGTTCTATCAAAGTCAATGGGATGTGGTTGGACCTTCTGTTTGTAATTTTGTTAAAAGGGTTTTTAATGGTAGTGAAAAGCTGGATGTGGTAAACAAAACTCTTATTGTCCTTATTCTTAAGAAGCCAAACTTAGTGATCATTCAAGACTTCCGCCTAATTAGCTTATGTAATACTGTTTGCAAAATCATAACAAAGGTGATTGTCAATAGGATTAAACCTTTTCTTGATAAGATTGTGGGGCCTTTGCAAATGAGCTTCATTCTGGGTCGCCATATTACGGACCATATTATTTTAGCTCAGGAGATTGTGCATACCATGTGTCGTAAGAAGGGGAAAGTTGATTTATGGCAATCAAACTTGACTTAGCCAAAGCCTATGACATGTTGAGATAGGAATTTATGTTTGATACTCTTAAAGATACAAGGTTTCCAAAGGGCACTCGCTAAGGAGATCCGTTATCTCCCTATATCTTTGTCATTTGTATTAAGTGTTTGGCCTAAAGTATCAATCAAGAGATGATGAATTGTAGTTGGAAACCAGTGAGACTTAGTCGTAATGGTCCACCTATACCTTTTTTATTCTTTTTTTATGATCTCTTTTTTTTTTTTTTTGCACAGGCTAATGTTTCTCATGTGACAACGATTAAGCGCATTCTGAAATCCTTTGTGATAGCTCTGGACAAGTTGTTAGCCTTTAGAAATCTCATGTGTTCTTTTCACATGATATGGATTCTCGGTATGCTAAAAGCCTAGCTGCGAAGATGGGTGTTAAGGATACTAAAGACTTAGGTAGATATTTAGGTGTTCCTATCATTCATTCCCAAGTCACTAAAAGCACATATGGTGAGATGGTAGAGAAAATTTAAAAGCGTTTACAGGGGTGGTCTAATATATATTTATCATTGATGGGGCATATAACGCTAATGCAGTCAGTCCTTGGTAGCATCCTAATCTACACCATACAGATAATGAAGCTTCCGGGAATGTTTGTGAACAGTTGCAAAAATGGAGTCACAACTTTATTTGAAGTGGTAGCTAAGGAGAAAAGCGACCCAATTTAGTTAATTGGGATCATATATGTCAATCTAAAGAGAACAGTGGGTTAGGTATTAAGGATTTGCAAGCTATGAATGAGGCGCTTTTAATGAAGGTCTGTTGGAGCATTGTTGCGCAGCCAGAGAAGATTTGGGTAAGAGCTATTTAAGGTAAATATAAAGTGATTCCGAGTTCTTTACCGGAAGAACTTCCGAGCAGGAATGGATCTCACTTGTGGAAGTTATAAGTTAAGTGTGGAACCATATAAGTGATTCTACAAGATAGGTGGTAGGCAATGGCAACACTATTCGATTTTGGGTTGATCGATGGGTATCGGATGTCCCTCTCATTACTTATGTCTGCACTACTATCCCTCCTTATGCTAAGCAATGGACTGTGAACCGATTTGTCATTGCAGATACTACCTGAAACTGGGATTTATTTGCCTCTCTTTTGCCTTAGAGTGTAAATCTTCAAATCGCAGCCTGTAAACCCTATGTTGTTGTGGAGTGCAATGACATACCATATTAGGGCCTGACACTATCAGGCAATTTCTCGATGAGCTCGGCCTATTAGGGGTCTGCAAAATTGACCGACCTAAAAATTCGGTTTGAAATCAAATCGAATCGAGTCGGTTCGGTTCTCATATTTGGAGATTTGGAAATTTCGGGTGGAACTCGACCCCCAACTGAAAATCGAATTTTATTATATATATATATATATATTTTTTACCCTGAATTGTAGCAATCTGGTTTATTTAGCATGGTGGTAAAGTTAGTAAATTAATTGTTGAAGGTCAGAGGTTTGAATGTGAGAGTTGTAAACTTCATTTTTTTTGCTTTTCATTTGACAAAAATGATAAAAACCTCAAAAATTACATTGCCACAGTTCGACCTGTGGTCATTTAGGCGAGGAGGCACGTGCTTTAGCCATTCCACCGCCTCAGTTTACTTGTTTTTATTGTTTTATATATTTTATTTAATATTGAATCAGTTATCCAAAAACCAACGAGTATCCGACCTAAAAAGCATCGGTTCGGGTCAGTTTTAAATTTTGAAAAAAACCCGACCCGACCCCGTCCAATATGTAACATCCTACACCTTAGTATTAATACACACCGTGATATCTCATATTCATTGTTAATCATCCTTTAGTCACATGTAATTATTATACACACATTTATACTTATCCGTACACGCATACAAATATTTTACATTAACTAATGGGCATATGTATGCTA
>CATIWM010075144.1:0-46681 GCA_949671775.1 Mallotus repandus
AAAATTAAAAATTTTATTATTTTCCCTCTACTGTGGTATTAAAATCCTTACGTACAATAATAATTACATGCCCAAAAATCAAAAATAAATACACAACGCAATTACCACCAAAACACAGAAAATAAAATAAACCTAAAACTACGTTATTTTAACAGGGATTAATCCATGGCATTCCATGGACCTTCATGGATCTAATTCGTTCAATCCCATCTTCATGGTATAGAATGTTTCCACCACCATAATCAAAGAAACAAAAAAAATCAAAAACTAAGTAGAATAAACATAAAAAAACAAATAATAAAAAAATGAAAATAACTAAAGTAAAAGGAAAGAATCAAATGTAGAGACGCATTATTGATTATCTCCTCAGAGGCTTTGTTTGATTCACTGTTTGGATAAATCTGCTATATTGATGTTCTCAGTTCCAGGTTTTGATTGCTTTTTTAAAAGAAAACTTTCATTCAGATAAAAAAAGAGATTTTTCTTTTCAAATGAAGTTTGCGCAAAGCATTCAAGAAAGAAAACTTTTTTTTCTCTGTTTCTCTCGTTCTATCTTTTTCTTTTTTTTTTGTTCCCTTTTTTCTCTTTTTTTTTCTCCGTTCTATCTTTCCTTTTTTTTCTTTTTTTTTGCACCTCCTTCCCCCTTTTTTTTAAAACAAAAACCTTTTCATCTTTTATTCTCCCATAGATCCAAATCTGTTTTTCGGATCAGTGATTACAGTAGATAAAATAGGTTAGATAGATAGGTGATTATCCCAACTAAAAGATAAACCTTTTATCATTCGGAAAGATATACATCCATTTATTTATTTATTTTTTCCGATAATTTTTTTAAATTAATTTTTTGACGAATCAAATCTAAGAAAAATAAATAAAGAAAAGATAAAATAAAATAAAAAAGAATTTTACGCATTGGGATAGTGGATTGGAATTCCATATTGCCGATCGGAAATTCATTCTTCCCTTTTTGTTTGAACATTTAATTACAAAGAGACCCCTGAAGAAAAAGAGAAATTTTCAATTTAGTCCATAAAAAAATGCAATCAAGCTTTGGGATCCGAAATTCAAACACTAGAGACCTATTTGCAACGAATTTTCATCATCGAAGTTCTCTTTCACATCCATACTCTAGTCATTCCGAAATTAGGTGCTTACAATGGCATCCATTAATATTGGAAAGAATTGCATAATAATGAAAGAATAATCATCGAATTAGTGCTTATGTTGGCAAGACATGCATTCAGCTCACAGAATATCCAAAAATTTTGTATATATATTTTTTTACAATTTAATATACTTTAATTATATTTTTATGTTTCTAATACATTGTATACTTAATAATAATAATAATAATAATAAATATTCTTCAATAATTAATCTCTAAAAACTTTGTCTTTAAAACAACATATGTTTTCTATATTCAAATACCACAATTTACAAGTGTATATATATATATATATATATATATAAATTAAAAACACATGAACATCAACTATATTATAGTATGTAATGAGTATACTATTCATATATTTTTGGTTGCCTATACACTTCAAAACATTAAAATTAAAAAAATATATATGATAGTTGAGTTCATTGCCCAATCTCATCTCTCTTCAATCTCTAAATATATTATCATTAATATATACACTTAAATATATAAAATTAAAACAAAAAAATAGGGATAATGACTCTATAAATCCTAAAAGTTATACCAATTTTTTTAATTAAGTCCTATAAATTTTAATTGTTTCAGTTGAATTCATTAACTTTTTATAAATTACATCGTTAATCCTAAGCGGTTAAAATTTGACAGACTTGGCTAACGTGTCAGTTATTCCTCAAATCTCCTTCAAATTGACTAATGACATGTCAGTCATGCTAAAAGAGCTTCAAAATACATAATGCCACCTTGGAAAAATACGACATGTCATATTTCCACTATCACTTAGGGTTTCTTTTTGCAATTCTAAAATCTCTAACTTTAAACATTGATAATGATACATCAGTGCAAAGCTTCACATGCAAGTAGATTTTGTTTAGGTCACAAGGGTGAGCTAGAAGAAGAACGAAGTGAAGTGGATGTGACATCAAAGCCACCTTACAGTGAAACTCATTTTGAGATAAAGAACTTGGCGAAGCATTCAAAGAAATTATTCTTTGGTCACAACCTCACAGGCTACAAAATATATTACCAGGAACAAATAGCAGTTTCAGCTGTCCACAAAAATTAAATAAAATTTCCTCTTCATCCAATCCAATCCTTGTCATTATGGTCAGATTGATTACTCAAACTTGCGCACTGATTAATTGATGATTGCACAGAAATTACAGGAAAAAAGAGCATAAACTCGAATTCTACGAGGTTAATAAAACAAAGATTAGAGAGACAGTGCAGTGGTGATAACAAAGGGCAGTAATCTAGATTGCCAGACACTTCCGTCTTGAGTGTGTGGCAAATCAGCAATTGCAATAGTATGCTCTCTGCTGAAAATAAACCAAGACAAAAGAGTTACTTATCTGAACTGGTGGGATCACAATTCCTTTCAATCAGAAGCATGTGGAAGTTGTTTGCTGCTTCAGTTAATCCAGTGCCTGACAAAGCATTCAAAAGCCTACTACATGCGGACATGTCAAAGTCTGTGATAGTAGATTGTTTCCACTGATCGAGAACCTCACCCGCTTCTTTCAAATGTCCAAGAATCATATATGAAGAAAGAATGCAAATGAAGTTTCTGTTTGTCATTCTTTGGTTAGTCATTCTCAAGGATTTCCATATTTGATCAACCTTATCTTTGTTTCCTAAACCGGCATAAAGGATAATAAGGAAGTCATACGTTATCCATTCTCTTTGAGTAATACCTTTCTCTGCTTCAACTACAGCACAGGACTCTGCATTCACAAGATGACCTGCTTTAATGTATACATTGACAATGTGAATGTACCTGAGCCAATCATCATTACAACCAGAGTCATGCTTCATTTCATCCAAAATCCTTGTAACTTGATCGATATTTAAAGTTGCAGCACATGAACTTATCCAGAGATTGTAAGTGAAGATGTCCAGGGCAACCTTCTGCTGTTTCAGTTCTTCCACAACTAATGAGACCTTCTCCACCTGCCCAACTGACATATACAAAGTCATCATTTCATTGTATGTGAGAGCAGTGAAGGACAGGTTTGATTCCTTTATTCTCTCATAAAGCTCTTCAGCCTTTTCAAGCAGTTTCACCCTAGCATAACAGTGGAGGAGAGCAGTATATGTTTCACTAGTTTTTGCTGTAATAGGTAGGCCCTCAAAGTAGCGTTCTGCAGCATCTATACCGAAAACTTTTGTCATCAAGTCAATACGGGTTGCATAGTCAGAGTCCAATAATTCAAACTCGTCATCACTAACCATCCACTCTGATATCTGGAAATCATATCAGTTATAAAACAAAAGTGAATGATATTCATTGCTCAATATACACAATGATTACAACAAATAAGTGAAATTCTTGCATCTCAAGTCATGCTCTATTCAGTTTCACTGATAACAACTGCAAACAACAAGCAATTCATCACAACAAGTTATTAAAGCTACAAGTTACAGAATCTCCAGACTTCTATAATTTTGTTTCTCAATGACTCTGATTATAATCAAATACTCACCAAATTAAACTGCATCTCACAACCATGACTCTCACTGATGAAAATTTTCTAGCATGGCCGTCAATGTTGTCACATGGTTATCCCAACCCAAAGAGTCTTATGCATTGGAATTTGAGAATGCAGAATACCAAAGAGAAGGGCTCACAACTTCCTTCAATTCAAAACAAGATTCAGGAAAAATATATTATGCAGCTCTAACTCCACCCCCTCAGAAATCTCCTAAACATTTTAACATGATCAAGAGACCAGGAAAGGACAAGATTATTATTGACGCTATCAGTACATTTACTGATTTATGAGAAGCAACATTATTCTGTCTCTAGTTCTATTAGACTTAAGTTACTCATATGCACAATCAAATACGAAATTTCCAAAGCAAATTATACCCATTGATTGTTCTGCATCATATGTATCAACCAACAATTACCACAAAAATTACCCAGAGCCAAAGTAACATAGTTTTAAGGAAAACATAATAGCTTGCACTCTCTATCTCAAGCAAATTCAGTTTTCCACTTCCTTTTTACACTATACAATCTATACCAACATAGTCACACCGAATCATGCTAACAGTTCTACAATTTCCTTATCTTCAATTATATTTTGTTGTTCTAAAACAAAGGCATTGTTCGGGATGGATCAGGCATAGGAGATCAACAAATTTGGGTTCTTGAAAAACCATGTCATCTTTGACATGATTTCATTGCTTTCAAAATGCTTTGTTTTTCCTTTAAGCTGAAAGATTTGAAATCTAGCAGTCATGGACTTTCCAAGCACAAGAATTAACTAAAAAGAATTCAAATTGAATTGAAAAATATTCCATCTTTAGACTTTCCAAACACTAATCTTTCCATTAATTCAGCTTGCACAAAAAAAAGGGCAAACAAAATAACAAAAATGGAACCTTTTTACTACCTCAAGTGCATGCTTATAACGCTGTAACTTCCTGAGCTCTTTAGAAATATTTCTTAGCTCAGAGACAGTAACAATATTTCCCTCATTAACCCATTTCTGAATAACATTAGTGGCACTTCTTTTTGGAAGCCTAAGCCGAAAAATCCTGCTCTTCAAATCATCTCCATTTTCCTTAGAATTTAACTCTTCTTCTAAATCTTCACTTCTCAGTACACCTGAAGAGAAGAAGTGATTGAATTCCCATTTCTTTGAGCTATAAAGAGACCCAATTCCTCTGTTGATTCTGTATGTTCTATGGTTTTTGCAAAGAGATATGAAGTTAGCTTTAAAGAGGATTTGAAAAAAAAAAATTAATTTCGTTTTTTAATTTGTGGGTTTTGATGAGAACCCAACTGAGAATATGAAAAATTGAAAAAAGTGAAGACTTTGTGGAGCTTACCGGTGGAGAGTGAAGAGAAGTGATCGGGATGCCATGTCTGGACTGCACTGCCGCGATTCTTTTTGTTTGACAGGGAAAATGTTAAAATTGTTTCTCTAGACTTCTACAATTACAAACGCCTATCAGTTGTCTTAATATACACTTTGATCCCTGTTGTTTTAAAATTATCATTTTCATTCTACTGTTGTTGAAAAAAAATGAATGATTTTAGGCTCTTGCTACATATGTGTAGACAGCACATTTAAGCGCGCGTCCAAGCATTTGACGATCACGGCACTATATGAGTTCAGGAATGAAGTATAAAATGGGCTTAAAAGCCTAAATTGAAGAATGAAATCGTCATCTGAATAAGATCCAGGACACACTATACAGCAACTGGATTTCACGGAGGATCTCAGCAGCCGTTCTCAAATATTAAGTTTGAAAACTGGGTATGGACTTTTGGAATGCCCATCCGACTTTGCGGTTGGTCTCCGTTTGCATTTTATATTTTACTATTTTTAATTATTTAATTATTTCTTCATTTACATACAAATTGTAATTGTCTTCAAATAATTTTCAAATTTTATAATTAAATTCAAGTTTGCATTAAATTTTAATTATATGCAAATTAGGTACGGTTTACAACATTCGTCACAAAATATCCAAAATATTTATAAATATAAAAATAAATAAATAATATAATTACGCACACAAAAAAAAAGGGAAAAATAAAAGATTACAATCTTTTGTCATGCAATTCAGATAAAAATAAATAAACAAATAAATGACATAATTATTAAATAAAGTCCAAGAAATAGTCAAGTTGCTATTTCATTTATTTTAGTAACCTGCAAATAAAAATTGTTAATTCCCATAATAACCCTACAAATAAAACATCATGATTAATTACCTAAAAGAAATGAAATAAAAATTATATTTAATGTGATTGCAGAGACTGTAATTAAAAATTAAAGAAATTGTAATAAACAAGTTTAATTAACATGATAGGAAATAAATAATTAGTGAAACAATAACATAAAACGAAAAATAAAATAAAATACAAAGTAAAGTAAATGATAAAAAAAATAAATAAAAGGACACCAAGGTGTGACGCCTTATTGTAATGGGCATCGTCTTAGTGGGAATGGGTTGGGCTTGTCAACAGTAATTTCACCATGTGTCAGATGCTTATTAGCTAACACAATTAGCCAATTTGGCGATTGGCCGTAGTGCAAAACAATACAAATATGAAAATAAACTTCTATTAACTTAAAATTTTAACCATCTACGAATGAGTTCTCCTCATCTGGTTGAAACAAAAAAAAATTTCTGAGCATAAAAAATTTTGAATGAATAGTAATTTTTAAGCAAAAACAGTAATAATAAGGCGATTCTCCTTATTAATAAGACGAATCGTCTTATTGGTAAAGCGAATTACCTTACCTAAAAGATAAACTATGTGCAAAATCTGTAAATTTATAGATATTGCAAACAGTGAATACGGAAGTTTATTAATCACAAAATATGAACAAATAACTCAACCAGTCAGATTATAACAAATTAAATAAAACAAATAAAGATTTTGATAACTCAACTATATCAAAGATTATAACTAAGAAAATTAAAGTTAAAGAGCTGAGGATTACTGTTTTCTAGCACCGATCGATTCTCTAACTGTGCCCTCAAAATCAAAGAATGAGCTCCTCTTGTCTCAGTATCTCTTTTCTTTGAACTTCTGAATACCAATCCAAACTTGTTGAAATTTGCTAAGATTGTGTCCAACCACCCCCCCTCGTCAAAGCTTTCTCTTCCCTTCTTAAACCAAAACCAAACCTTCGTTCCTCTCTCTCTCTCTTTTTTTTTTTCTTTTCAGACTCCCATTCCATGCATATTCCCTAACCAAACTATCCCCCATCATTCCCTATTTTATTCTTTCCTCAGGATAATATTCTCTTATCTTCTCACTTCCCCCCATTATCTCTAAAATATTCCCTCTGGAGCTAGTACTGTCTGCCAGAAAATATATTTTCTTGGAACAGAGGCCACTAAGGCGATACGCCTTAGTATTAGGGTGCTTCATCTTATCGGTAAGGTGAATTCTTGTAATTCGCCTTACCATGGCTGGGTTGTGGGGTTTGTGGGCTTTGATGGGCCTTGGACTTGCATTGGGTCATTTTTTGGTTTGAAAGAAGTTCTTGTGTTCGGGTTCTTTTTTTAAAGGGCTTTAAGCTTTGATATTATATTCAGTGTTCAATATTTTCATCATCGAAATTCTATTGCAGGTCGATCAAACCAGAGTGTCTACAATACGTACCATACAAATAAAATTAAAAATATTAGATTAAATTTTATTTAATTATTGTTATTAACATACAAAATTTCTCATACATATTAATAGTTATAATTAAATAAATATTAATGTATTAGTGTTTAATTTCATTTATGTACATATAAAGATATGTTTGCGGAAGAATTCGTAATTTTAAAGGTTTTTTCTTTCATATTGGTATTGTGTTGTTATATAATATATTAATAATATAACATTAAAAATCAAGGAAATACTGTAAATTTAATATTTCATATTTCAAAATGTGATTTTTAAATAAATAAAAATATATATATATATAATTATTATCTAATTATAGTCATTAATATATAATAGATACATAACGATTAATTAATAGCCACAATAAAAATAATAATTAATCTAACAATAACTAAATACATAAATATTTCTATATATTTATATATTTGTATTTATATAAATAACATTAAAATTATTAAATTAATTTTTATTTAATTATATTTATAAATGTAGACAATCTGTAATAAAATAAAATAATTATTTAATTTGAATTTTGGTAAATACTATCATTTATATATAAAGTTCAGACACTACATTGGTATATTTTTCTAAAGTTCAGACACTTAATTGTAAAAAAAAAAAAATTTAGACACTCAAATAAAAAAATCACAAAAATTGAGACACCAAATTTATAATTTTTCCAATTTATTTCGAAGTTTAAGTTTAACTTAATTAAATAATTTATAAACCCAACGTCGGTTAGATTCAACTCGATTAATTCAATAAAATTTTTAAATATATTTTAAAATATTCCAACTTGATTTAAGTTTGAATTCGAACTCAAACTAAACTCAACTCGATAAAATATATTTATAATTATATTAAAATAAAGAGATAAAATAATAAATATAAATACTTTGAATTATATACTTAAAAATTTGACCTCGACTCAATAATCTACTCTAATAGCCAATTTGAGCTCAACTCAGTAATAATTGGGTTGATTTTAAATAGGTTAAGAGTCAGCTCGACTCTGTTGCACTTGTAATTGTGTGGGATGATAACAAGTGGCACGTAAGCTAAACCTTCTCCACACCAAGCTTTACACCATATGGATGGACCTACCCATTTCATGGTTTAGCAACAGTAGTTATTAGTTAATAAGAAAACCGCGCGAGATTAATACTTTATACGTACATACATACCCACCAATCCATGGCCGATGGTTTGTGATTGGCCTTCACGTGTTGTTTGTGGCTTTTTATTTGCTCTGTGCGTAAAAAATCCAAAAGAAGACGAAGAAGAAATGCAGCTTTCTTTTTTATTCAGACCCTTCTTTAATCCTCCTTAAATCATATATATAAAGTTAATCAATTCTCTTTTCTTATCTATGAAGGTATTAATCCTTTTTTTTCCCTTGCTTAGTTTCTGGGTTTCCTGGGAAAATCAGTGGTAAGATAAGATGGGGAATTTTTTTTTTCAAATCTGTTTGTTTTCATGGGTTTGGTTTTGGGTTTCTGTTTGTTTCCTGAGAAAATCAAGGATAATAAGAAAAGGGGAATTTTTTTTTTCTATGTTGATTTCATCTAGAAATTGGTTTGCTTCTTTTTTTTTTTTTATTTGTGTGGATGATCTGTTTTTGGTTTGGTTTGGTGAGATTTAGGCTTAGTTGTTTTTTAATTAACAACTTATATGAGTTGTGACATGTGATCTGTTATACTACTTATTGGCAAATTTTAGCAGCTGAGGTGAGTTTCTGTATTTGCCTTTTGGTTTGATCATTTCTCTTTTTGTTGGTTTTTTTTTTTCATTGTTTACAGATTTTGTTTGCAAATCGAAAGCAATCACTGTCTGGAGTCTTTGAATTATCAGTGAACATGGTTCGAAAGAAGAAGAATGAGAGGCCACTAATGTTCAAAGGTTCAATACTAGCTTGCTCCTTTTATTTCTGTTTTTTCCCCTTTATTGTAATCATTTTTAAAAAAAATTTATGTTGATATGGAAAGACTGTTAAGCTTTTTGATTGTTGAGTAGAGTAAAAGTTTGTTCTTATTGTTATCCTTCTGCTGGAACTGCAGAATATATGCAAGGATCCAATCTTGTTATAGAGTGGGTGTTCCTTTGATTTCACTTGAAGAGACCTCTAATTAATCATCATTTTGTTTGTGCTTTCTTTGAGTAGTGTTGCTAGTTCAGAGATGTAGTATCTTGTTTAGGTGCATGTTGTTCTTGGGGCATTTCAGAACTGCTTGATCTAGATTGTTTGATGGAGTCATTAAGAAGGAAGAGAAAAGGTGTTCAAATTTTGCCATCTTGCGTAAAGTCCTTAGCTCCATCTGCTGTTATTTGGTCTCACTTGTCGTTGGGAGATTATTCAAGGCAGAAGAAGAAGTATAAGGAGGATGAAGGCAAGGAAATTGGTTCCATTGGAAGGTTAGTCAAAGGAGTTGTAACTGCCCCACACTGTAGAAGTTCCTCTTTGGATTCACCTTGTAGGGGTCTTAAAAGGAAAATTGGGTGTATTGATTCTGTAACACAATTAGGCCGGAAGAAAAAGATTGAGCAACAGTATGATTTGGGTGCTAAAATTGGGCAAGGGAAGTTTGGATCTGTGGTGTTGTGTAGAAGTAAAATGACTGGAGAAGAGTTTGCATGCAAAATGTTACGCAAGGGTGAGGATCTTGTGCATCGGGAGGTGGAGATAATGCAGCATCTTTCTGGTCATCCAGGTGTTGTGACACTGAAGGCAGTGTATGAGGATTCAGAATCTTTTTATCTTGTGATGGAGCTCTGCTCTGGAGGACGGTTGGTTGACCAGATGGCTAGGGAAGGGCAATATTCAGAGCATCGGGCTGCTAATATACTAAGGGAGTTAGTTTCAGTCATCAAATATTGCCATGATATTGGTGTTGTTCATCGGGACATAAAGCCTGAGAATATCCTACTTTCAGTATCTGGACGAATCAAGCTTGCAGATTTCGGGCTGGCTGTGAGGATTGCAAATGGTAGTAAGGATTCTCTTAATATTTCGTCTTTTTGCTATATCTGCAGGCATGAGCGTACATGATCCATGCATATTATCTATTTCTGGACTGAAATAAGATTTACAAGTTCATCTCAGAATGCCCATTCCTGTTTCATATTCTAACTTTCCTTTGTTTCATCAATGGCCGCCATTTCATCTTATATAATATGAATTCTACTTGAACTGAACTTTAATCTCAAACTAGTTGGGATTAGCTATATAGATTCCTTACCCCATCCCATTTTACTTTATTGGCAGTACTTCTCCATACTGCTCAATTCTGTAGTTGACATAATACTTAAATCTTTCTCATTTGTGTATTCTACCATTCGTTTATGTCTAGAGAAATCTATCAACATCTTATGTGTTCATCAATTCTATAGTACCAATATATTCTCAAAAAGCAGGATTATAGCACTCAGTTCTTAGTTACAAGTAGTTTTCTGAAAATAACAAATAAACTCTGGTTTCTATCTCACAGGTCAGCGCCTAACAGGTGCGGTTGGAAGTCCAGCCTATGTTGCACCAGAAGTTTTACTAGGGGATTATTCAGAAAAAGTTGACATTTGGAGTGCCGGTGTTCTCCTTCATGCTCTGCTTGTTGGAGTTCTTCCATTTCAAGGTGATTCATTGGAGGCAGTATTTGATGCAATCAAGAAAGTCAACCTTGATTTTCAAAGTGGGTTATGGGAGTCAGTATCACAACCTGCAAGAGATCTAGTTGCTCGTATGCTGACAAGGGATGTTTCAGCAAGACTAACCGCTGATGAAATACTAAGTAAGTTTCTCATACTCTTCTCGTCTCTTTTTTGACACATTATATATATAGGAAGGGGTTTTCTCACTGGCTTTAAGTGTTAGACTAATACCTACTTGAAAGAATATGCTTGATCATCTGATCATAAATTTGAAGGACTCCATTCACTTATCAAAAATAAGCTGGCTGTATGTCGTTATTCACCTCAAGTTCTATAATCCGTATACTTGGGATGGTAAATGCTGCCCAAAGGTCTTTTGAATGTTCTGATTGCCTTTGCTATCAAACTAGAAATTAGAAAATCAAGTCAGTATATTAATATGACTAAGCTAGTTTGAATGATATTGATAACAGGAATGAAGGTCACTTGCTGTATAGTTAAATTTGATGTCTTATATGTTCAATGAACGGTGAAATGGAGCAATTCTCATGATATTAAAGGACATGAAATTATACATATGTGTTGTTCTTTTCTTTCGAGGCCAAATGCAATCCTAGTTCTCTATCCATGATGACATCTTTGTACTGCCTCTTTAATGCATTTATGATAATATGTGGGACTTTGCAGGGCATCCATGGATCTTGTTCTACACAGAACCTACTCTGAAGGGACTTACACTAAAACAAAAGCTTAGAAACCATGTTAGATTGACTTCCCAACAACTAACTATAACAGCAAAGGTGGAGTCAGAGAGATGTGATATGACAACCAGTAGTTTTCTCAGCGATAACGCTAGCCTAATTTCGTCATCCGGCAGTTCAACAAAGAGGTCAGATGAGCAAGACTGCGAATTAGTTGATGTCCTTGCTGTGGCAATCTCACGTGTGAGAATATCTGAACCAAAGCGAAGCAGGCTGTGCGGTCCCGCCAGCCCTATCCGACAAGAGTGTTCCTCTAACATTAAGGTTAACAATCTCTGTACAGCATTCTGATCGTCCTTGACAAAATGCTGACTCCTCTGCCAATGGCTTTTACCAAGACAAGTCACAGTGGCAGGAGATATACCAGATTGTGAAAACTAAGTTCAGTAAAAATAAGATAATTGTGCCGGTGAAATGATGTGGTAACTCATAGAAGTTCATTCTGCTGTGAGAAAATTGTGATATTTAATAAGCGTGCTTGTGTTCTGATCTATTTTTGCAGTTGTATGTTTAGCTTGACTGCATAAAGTACAAACATGGCTTGTAATTTTCCTGTAAATAGAATCTGGATTGTTATGTCTAATCATATCCTGACAAGGAGTGGAAGATTTCTGCAATTGATTTTCAACAATATGCTATAATGGTCCTTGTTTGGTTTGTTTCTATATTTAGCATGACCTGACACATTGCAATATCTGATGTCTAGTCTAGCTATTACCTGCATTATTCAATTGTGAGAGAACAATGCATAACCATTTCGCCTGTTTTGCACAACAATGCAAGTTATGCATTCATCTCCTGGCCTGCCTGGCATCTCCCTGAATAATAAAAGGGACTCTGTGCCGATTTTTTAAGTAAATATCAAAGGAAAATGCTGAATGGGATCTCAAATTTAACGTATAGAACTTTTAAAAATGGTGAAAAAATCATTCCTAAGTAACTTCAGCTTTCAGCTTGTATTTCTTTCTGATTTTCATCTTATATGCATTTTCTTCTTCTACTTTTTATGGACTGATTTTTGAATTTGCAAGTCAACCAAAAAAAAAAAAAAAAGAAGAAAAAGAAAACAATAAAAATATAGTCAGCTTATGGCTTTGCCATGAAGATTTTGACTTAAGAGACATAGAAATACAACATTTACATGTAAAAATATTATTTATCTTTCTATTTAATCTCTTCCACTATTTAAAAGGAGGACACCGATAGATGTTGTGACTCACGACGACACAAGTCCACTAGAGGACAAAATTTTTTGGAGGCAACTCCAATATTGCCTCCAATGATAATTAATATATATATTTTTTTGAAAATTCAATGTTGTACATATATTTTTTCGAATCTAAAATCTAAGAACATTAGGGTAAACTCATTATATAAGGATTTAAACATTTATAACTTGTAAAATTTTAATTTTTTTTTATTATAATGTAAATATACAAAAAGATAATAGCTAAAAAGACAAATGTCGTGAGTAGCGACATCTATCTTTTTACTTAAAAAAATTAGACCTAATATCTTTTAACAACTTTTTTATTACAAAATTCTTTCAAATTAGAAACATGATCACAAGCTTACTCTGAATACTATACCCATCATGAATCAATACATTATATTAAATTTCATCTCTGATTAAAAGCATATATTAAATTTTTGGCTAAATGGGACATAGACCAGGAGATCTGCTAGCAGTATAGGAACTGCACATGTATATACATATATATATATATATATATAGTTTCTTTTAGTATTCGGTGGCTAGCTATAAGAACTGATACAGCTAAGTTATATCTCAAAAAATTAGTGATTACTTTCAATAGTTTCAATCAATCACATGATACATACTTGTTCCGCATCTCCTTTTCATCTCTTTTTATTTTCTTCTTGCAGTCATCTTCTTGCACTTTTGGCATTTGTCATCTTCTAGCCATATACTGCTTTTCTTCCCAAGAAACTGAGCTATAACATCTGCATGGTCTCTATAATATTCTCTCTCTTGACCTTAAACTGGTGAGGTTCTTCTTGTGCTTTTCCACTTTTAGAGGGGAAAAAAAAAACATCCATGGCCATAGCATCACCTAGCCCCAAGAAAGCTCATCATCATCAACGCTCTATTTCAGTATCATTTTGCTTCTTCTCCCTGAAATTCTCTATTTTTCTTCTAGCTATATGTGTCACTCTTTTCACTCTATTCCAAATCCAGTCCCTCCATTATCCACCACCATCATGGTCTTTCATGCGAAGATGGCAAGAATTCACCACCACATGCAATCAAGAACTCACCAAATCCATAGCAGAAACAAGACTAAAGCAATCAGTCACGTTTCTTCCTCTTAAAGATTTACGTTATCAAGAAAAGGCACTTCAAGGACACACATGGTTCATGAGCTCAATGTATGATACACATGAAGAAGGTGAAGTACAATACCAGCAGTTTCCTTCACCATCATCAGAAGGTAGGATTCTTTGCTTGAAAGGTAATGATACACATGATGGTTCTTGGAACTCTTATGCCTTAGCTTGGCCTGAAACACTGCCTTTTAATGCTACCCTTTTGAAAGGTTTAACTTTTGTATCATATAATCATTACAATTATGATAATATTTGGCATGGATTATCAGCTATTGTACCATTTGTTGCTTGGCATAGAAGAAATGGATGTGAGTTGCCAAGTAGATGGGTGTTGTACCACTGGGGTGAGCTTAGATTCAAGATGGGTTCATGGCTAAGTACTTTAACTGAGGCAACATTTAGTGGAGAACAAAACATTGAAGGGTTTCAATGGGCAGATAATACTCAGCCAATTTGCTTTGAAAAAGCTGTTGTGATGAGGCACAATGAAGGTGGCATGTCAAGAGATAGGAGGATAGAGACTTATGATTTGATAAGGTGTAAGGCTAGAGCTTATTGTAATGTGAGCTTGGAGGGTGGTGGCGACATTAGGGTTAATGAGAAAGGGTGTCCAGTGATTGGCATGACTTTGTTTATGAGAAATGGTCCAAGATCTTTCAAGAATGAGTCTGCTGTTATTGGAATTTTTGAAAAGGAATGTGCTAAGGTTGATGGTTGCAAGTTGATGGTGGCTTACTCCAATAATCTCACTTTCTGCGAACAGGTTAGTCATCAAATACTGCAATTACTAGCTAGCTAGTAATTGGAAATTATTTGAATTTTTTTAATAAAAGATTTAATAGGTTGTCCCTTATATAATAAAAATAGTTATTTTCTTATAATTTATCATAAAATGATAAATTTTTATATATATTAGTGAATAAAATTATGATTGATGTCGCTAATAGCAATATCACAGAATCAAATAGAAATAATTTTTAAAATTTATATTTGTGCACCCTTTTATCTGATGATAAGGGAAACAATTGAGTTGGAAAAAAAATGTTTTGGTAATTTATTACGAACAACGATACACTATTTATATTGTTATCCGTCGCATTAAATATTATCCTAACAAATACTAACGTAAGAATTTAAATTTAAAATATTTAATATTCTTATAAATAAAAATATTAATCAGATCACTCTAATGCAGAAATAATTTTAATTTCTCATTTTCTCATCTTACATAGATTTATGTATTGGCTTAAATTTTTCAACACTTTTGGCAGTTTCGAAATGAACAAAATCGACAAAAAAAATTTTTCCTTTTTAACAAAGTTTGTTCTTTGAAGAAAGCTTTATATGGAGTAGTGCTAAAGATTTGTCCTAATTAAAGGCAATTCACGTGGGAGCTAACCAGTCCTAATTTGCTGAAGAGGTTGAGTGTAGCTAAATTAAATTTTAGCTAACTTCATGGTAGGAAAAGTACCACAACATTAACAAATACAAGATCTTGAACCTCTTGTGAGCATTCACCGTAAAAATACTATATTGTAATTCATTGATTTCTTATTATTGCTATTTCATTCACTTTTCCTTTGTTTTGGATCATTATTGTTCATTAATTTTTTTTGTTTAAATCCGGTTTTTAAGGCTTATTCATTGAATTATCAAAGATATTATAGTACTAGATTATAGCATAATTGTAGGGTGATTAATCTTAAATATTTTTCTTATTTTGTTTTTTTTTTTGTTAGCCATAATATTCTTATATAAATTATGCCTTATTAATACAAAATCATGCACTAAAATGTACGAATTCTTCAATTTCTTCTTTTCATTCTCGTATCATCTATAATAAGGCATTAGAGCTCCCACATATCACAACCCACAACAATAAGATTTTTTTTTTCATTTTTGCCCTTAAATTTTTTTGATGGACCATAAAATAAGGGGTGAAAAAAAAAATAATTACAGAGGTCTGTAACACATGATTTGTATAGCAATCCGTAACATCAAACATTTTCCTTTGCAAAAAGGATTCATATTTTTTTAAGGTGTAGCCAATGTTTTTTTTTTATTTATTTTTAGTCATCTTTGAAATTCATATGAGAAAATGTTTCATTATAAATTCAGTTTAGAAATGACTTTTTTATTTATTTATTTACATAGATGTACATGCATCCATAACTAAATTGAGCACTAAGTAATTGACATCTTGATATGTATACAGGTGAAGCTAATGAGCATGACAGATATTTTGATATCTCCTCATGGTGCTCAGTTAACAAACATGTTCCTAATGAACAAAAATAGTAGTGTGATGGAATTTTTCCCCAAAGGATGGCTAAAACTTGCGGGTGTAGGTCAATATGTGTACCATTGGATAGCTAGTTGGTCTGGAATGAAACACCAAGGAGCATGGCGAGACCCTAACGGAGATCACTGTCCCTTTCCGGATGATGATCGTCGGTGTATGCCTATCTATAAAGGTGGCAAGATTGGATTCAATGAAACCCATTTTTCTGAATGGGGTAGAAATGTTCTTAATGAAGTGAAGTTAAGAAAGATGGAGGAGGTATCACATAAGAGTGGTATTTTAACTTCTAGTTGTGCTTGTTAGATCACATACTATCCATTTTGTACTCACTTTCCATTCTTTCTATTTTGCACTTTCAATGTATACTTGTGGTAGCATATGACCAGCCAAAAAAATGCAATTGCAATGTATTTTATAATTATTTTTTAGAGTTATTATGAGTAAAATATTTTGTCAAGAATTTAATCATTTTTATTGTCAAATATCAACATGCAATACTAAATTACCAAATTGTGAAAAGTGAGGGAGTAGTCAAGTAGTAACTTTTCTTCAAGATCATATTGGGGTGTAAGCTTTCAATCCAGCCATCGTTAATTTAAAAGAGGAAGAGTGCCTTCATATTATATAGTCCATCAATACCTATTAAAAAAATTACCAAATTGTGGAGTGGTGGTTTACTAAGTTTTAATTTAAAAGTGCAAATCGATTGGGAATAGGCAAAAGGGTCAAATTGGACCCAATGTTTTACCCTAGTTGTAACTTGAATCCTCAGATTTTTTTGAGCCAAATTGGACCCCAAACATGCAAAATGATAAACAAGTTGGACCTGCCATTAATTTGGCTATAACAGATGTTAGTTCCTACTGAGTTGGATGAAATTGACCCCACCAACTGCTGAGTTGACGCCAACGTGGCAAGCAGAAGTTAACTAATTAAAATCCCCAAATTTGTCCATGAAATCCCTAAGTTCCTATTTCGAATTAAAGTTCTTTAGCTCTTATAATCGAAGATGGATCTAAAGATTAAGGTGGCAGTGGAGAAAGATCAAGAGGAGGAGGAGTAAGGAAATATCAAGAAAAGTAGTAGTAAAATATTTGGATTCTCTGTCTCTAATGGAGAGTCTTTCGAAACTGACCAACTTGTTATACGATAGTTTTTTCCGATTGAAGATCAAGAAATGACTATGATATTTGGTGGCAGTAGTGGCGGCGGCTGTGGAGAAGTTAATTATATAAGTGGTTCTGGAACTGGGTTTCCTCGAGCTCACTAGGTTGGAGTAAAGTTTTGTCAATCTGAGTCAGTTGCTTCTCCAAAATCTATTGAAGTTTCACAACCCTTAAAGAAAAAGTCGGCTAGAAAAGAAGTTAATATTGTAAGGAGAAATATGTTATGTATATTGCTTAATAATGTAGGTGAGTTACAAAGAGAATAAATAGAAAAATATAATACAATAGTGGAAGTGGACTAAAACACTATAATTCGGTACAAGACATTTAGCTAGAATATACAACGTAATTAAGGTTGTTGTGCAAGTAGCTTAGGTTCCAATAACCCCCCTGCAAGCCGATGGGGTGTGAGGTAGAGGACAAAGCTTGGAGCAAAAGAATTCAAATAAACAAACACCTAACAACTTGGTAAAGATGTCAGCCAGTTGATCTTTGTTGGAGAGAAAGCCAATCTGAATAGTACCACGCTGAACTTATTCACGACCAAAATGAAAATCTAGTTCAATATGCTTTCTGCGAGCATGAAAACTGGATTAGAAGGCATGTAATCCTAGATTTTCATACCAAAGAATGGGCTTGGATGAACATGAGACACCAATTTCGGTTAACAAAGATGTAATCCAAAGAAGTTTAGTTGTAGTGTTAGTAAGGGCTTTATATTCACTTTCAGTTGAAGAACGAGCAACTGTAGCTTGTTTCTTAGCACTCCAAGAGATAAGAGAAGTACCCAAATAAATTCTATAGCCGCTTGTGGAGCGCTTATCATCTGGACAACCACCCCAGTCACTGTCTGAAAAACACTTCAAAGAACATTAATTATGTTTACTGAAGAACAAAGAATGAGTAAGAGTATACTTAATATATCGAAGTACACGTTTGACAGCTGCCCAATAAGGATCAAGAGGATTAACATAATCGATTCACTGTAAAAGCAATGTCAGGGTGAGTAAATGTAGCATATTATAGACCACAAACCATATGACGATAAAATTTTGGATTATCAAATGGCTTTCCTAAATTTTTTGTGAGCGGTGGAGAGGTGGCCATTGAAGTTAAACTACCATTGATATTGTCTAGAGTATCCTTGCATAAAAGATCTTGAAGAAGTTTTTGTTGGCTCAAATAGAGTCCATCGTCCGTCCTACTAATATGAATGTCAAGGAAGTAGGTAAGATCATGGACATCTTGAACTAGGAATTCAGATTACAACTAGTGAAGTACATTAAAAAGCAAGCTCTTGGATGATCCTGTAAGAATTATATCATCAACATACACAGGCAATAAAATAATATCATTGTGATACCGAAATATAAAGAGAGAAGAATAAGATTTTGATGAATGAAAGCGAAGCTGAAATAAAAAAAGAACTTAGGTGATTAAACCAGGGTCTTGGTGCTTGCTTTAAGCCATATAATGATCTTTGAAGTAGAAAAATATAATCGAGGTACACAGAATCCACAAAGCCCTTTGGTTGTTCCATAAACACTGTATCATCAAGATGACCATGTAGAAAAGCATTGGATATGTCTAGTTGTTTCAGGTCCCAGTTAAATATTATGGCAAGAGAAAGAATAGTCTGGATGGTTATTAGCTTGACAATAAGACTAAATGCCTCATTGTAATTTATACCACTTTGTTGATTAAATCTTTTGGCCACCAATCTCGCCTTATAACAAGAAATGGTATTATCTGGATTGCATTTTATGTGATATACCCACTTGTTACCTATAATATTGTGAGCTTGAGGACGTGGAATAAGATGTCAGGTTTCATTTTTCATAAGTTAATGATATTCCTTTGCCATTGTAGTGCGCTAAACTTCATGTTTATTGGCTGTGGTAAATGAATTAGGTTTGGTTTGTGGAAGAGAAGAAGAGACGGATGTTTGGTGGTTTCGTGATTTTGAATTTTTATTGGGTTTATGTGGGTCAGTAGTGAAAGTAAAGTGGGTTATTCTACGTTGCATAATTATGGGACGTAGTTGCATGTGGTAGGTACGTGGTGGGGAGGTGGTCGATGGAGGTTGGTTGATTGGATAAGAAGAAAGGTCAACAACAAGGTCTAATCTAGATGGGGATTGGATGGATGAGGATCAGGTGGGATAGGTAGGATGAAGAGCTGACAATAAGGGAGTTAGTTGTATTATGGGATTAGAATGAGATGAAGTAGGAGAGGGAGAAGATAAGGATAATGGTGTGTGCAGCGGTAAAGATGAAGGAGATAGAGACTGACCTAATGAAGGATGTTCGACATGGCTTATAAGCAGCTGCATCCAAAGAGTAGAATTTATAATGGACTCAACAACCGAAAATGAGTGTTTGTGATAAGAAAAAGAGTTCTCATCAAATTTTGCATGTCTAGCTATATATATGTGATGGGTGGTTAAGTCTAAGCATCTATGGCCATGGTGGGATGTTGATGGACTAAGGTACACACAAGGTTTGGTGCAAAAATTGAATTTATGAGAATTATATGGACGAAAATAAGGAAAAACTGTACATCCAAAAATTTTGAGATAAGTGTATTTAGGATTTTTACCAAATAAAACAAAATGAGGAGATTTATTTTTAAGAACTGAGGTGGGCATGCCATTGATAAGTGAAGTTGTTGTATCAAAGGTATATGGCCAAAATTTAAATGGTATGGAACCATGAGCAAGTAATGTGAGGTCTGTGTCAACGATATGGCGAATTTTACGTTCAGCAAAGTCATTTTGCTCATGGGTCTATGGACATGCAATACGATGTATAATACCATTTGTTTTAAGAAAATTATTTAATTTTTTATATTCACCACCCCAGTCTAAATGAAAATTTTCAATTTTAGAATTAAATTGACATTCAACAAATTTATTAAAATTAAGAAAGACATCATAAACATCACTTTTATTTTTAAGAAAGAAAATCCAAGTAAAACGAGTGTAATCATCAATAAAATAAATAAAATATTTAAAACCTAAATTTGATAAAATGGGACTAGGTCCCTAAACATCAGAATGTTTTATTTGAAAAGGACTAGTAGTAGTATGAGTAATCGAAGCAAAAGGAATTTTAGCTAATTTTCCTAAAAGACAAGAATGACAAGGAGACTTGGAAGCACCAGAGATCGTGAGATTATTGTCGTGAGCAATTGTATAGATAGTCATGGAGTGAGGGTGATCGAGTCTTGAATGCCAAAGATCATAGGATGAGGATGTTGATTCCACAAATGTATTTTTGGAGATAGAAAACTGATACAAGTCATGTTTATTCATTCTTTTTAGCAGTTTCTGTCTTGTTTTCTGGTTTTTTATAACAAAAAAAGAAGGCCAAAATTCAAAAAAAAAATCATTATCAGAACAAAATTGATGAACAGATAACAATAGTTTTGTAATATTTGGAACATGTAATGTATGAGGCAAGCGAAAACATTGAGAAGAGCTAAAGATAAAGCAGTACCAATGTGTTCAATTGCCAAACATTTACCATCACCAATAAATAATTTTTTGATCCACCGTATGGCTATGGAATATGAAGAGAATTCATATCAGGTGTTATGTGCGATGAAGCGCCAGTGTCAGCAATCTAAGACTGAAAAGAAGATCTGACATCTGAAGGATGTGAAGGAGGTTGATGATAGCCAATATTGGCTTGCGGGATCCCGAAAAGATGGTTGGTTGTGCTGAAAACGACGCCTACAAGTTGGAGCAGTGTGATTGGTCAAACCACATAGTTGGCAAGTTGTTCAAAGTCCTCATCCTTGCCATGGATTGCAAACATTCGGGTACTGCTGGAAGGTACTGTTCGGATGATGTTGAGTTGGGCGAAAGTTTAAAGGCGGGCATAGTGAGAAAAAAGCATATGGTGAGGATGGTGTAGGAAGAAGAGGAGGGCAGTAAGTAAAGTTGGCTGTGTATGATTCAGAATGGCTTTTTAATAAGATTTCATGAGAGACAAGAAGGCTATGTAATTCATTAAAACTTACAGGTTCAGGATGCATAGTGAGAGAAGAAATAATGCTTTGATATTCAACACCTATGTTGCGAAATATAATGGCATTAAATTCAACAGAGGTCATGGTCCTTCCAGCAGTTGCTAGTTCATCTGTAATTGATTTGGCTTTACAGAGATATTTAGTAACAGACAAACCATTCTTCTTTAGTTCTTGTAATTCAATATGGAGTTAGAGTTGGCGATTTTGTGAAATTGCACCAAAACTATTGGCTAAAGCAGTCCAGGCTGAATAAGAAGAGGTAACGCCAACAATGTAGGGAAAAATTTCCTCTGTGATAGAAGAGAAGATCCAAGATAGGAGCAATTGATCCTTTTTAAACCATGTTTGGGAAGCAGGATTTGGAACACAATTATTATTGGTGTCCATGATTGTTTAAGATGGGGGTGGTGAAAAGCCATTAATAAAACTCATAAGATCTTGAGAATTTAATAAAGGAATGAGTTGTGTTTTCCAAGCAAGGTAGTTTCTAGAGTTTAATTTGATAGAAAAATTTACTTGGGTGGAAGAAGAAGAAAAAAAAGGGGTAGATGAAGTTGTAGGAACAACGAGTTGATTTTCAATATTTGATGCCATTGTTTGGAAAGCTCTGATACCATAAAGAAGTTCATATTACAGGGAGAAATATGTTGTGTATATTGCTTAATAATGTACGTGAGTTATAAAGAGAATAAATAGAAAAATACAATACAATAGTGGAAGTTGACTAAAACACTATAATCAAGTACAAAACGTTTAGCTAGAATATAAAATGTAACTAAGGTTGTTGTGTGGGTAGCTTAGGTTCCAATAGCTAGGACCCCGGTCAAGAAGCTACCAATATCGTGGAGTGACTTATTATTGGAGAACTGGCCGTTGGAAGTCTCATATATGGTTGGTAGTGTTCTTTTTTTTATCTTTTAAAAATTTTCTTGGCCAATCAAAAAATTAATGCGTAGGAGTTTTTATGGTTGATGCAAGGATTGTGGCAAGCAAGTTTATCTAGGTACGAGTCTTTATATTTTGATCTTTCATTACTAACTGTGACATGTTTATTATTATTTGTGGAAAAGAAAATGGGTTTCTTTGTCATGGATTGTTCAAACATTTTTTATATGGGTGAGATTGGTTTTTATTTTTTATGTGTTTTTTTTTCTTGAATATTCTATATAGGTGGACTTGACACTACATAAGCAATTGCTTGGTGAGCTCTTGGTCCCTCCTTTATTAAGCTTAAAACATTTTTCTTTTTCTTTTGTTTTTTGTTTTTTTCAAAGCTTAAAATCATTCAGTTCAATTTCTAGAGTTTGCTGCAGAGAGTTTGTGGTTTTTTTTTTATGTTTTTTTGGGTTACATTTTTTTTTTTTGTAGTGCATATGATAGGGAAACTATCAAGTTTAGAGGAGTAGAGGCAGATATTAATTTTAGCATTGAAGATTATGAAGAAGACTTAAAACAGGTAAACCAACAAAAAAAAAAAATGATGCTTGTACAATAAGTATTATTTGTTCTAAAATACAAAAAAAATGGAGAGAGAGAGTATTTTGTATTTTTCATCTTATCTTTATTAGTGCTACCTTATCTTCCACAGTTGCGGTGGAGGATGGAAGTTCTCGGCAAGCAGTGGCGAGGAGTGGACGGAGAGTGTACAAGCAGTCTTAGGGTGTCTTGGATATTGAATCTATGTGTATAAATGAGTGGATTTTTTGCTCTGAATTGTTCTTGGATTTTGAAAAGTTTGACTAAAGCTACAAGGTGGAGGAGAGGTAAGAGAAGAGAGTGTGAGACCCACGTCGTTTACTTCAGCAGCTGGTGGGGTTAGTTTCTTACAGCTCAGTAGGAACTAACGTCTGTTAGAGGAAAATTAATGACAGGGTCCAACTTGTTTATCATTTTGCATGTTTGGGGTCCAATTTGGCTCAAAAAACATCTAAAGATCTAATTTGCAATTAGGGTAAAATGTTAGGGTCTAATTTGACCCTTTTGTCATTAGGGATATAATGCAGTTTACAGTTTGATATGATGCAATTTACATTTTGTGCTCTACTCAAAACTTTTTCATGGGATGGATCTAGGCCTAGATCTTAAAAAAGATCATTGATTCCAATTCTACTCTTTCAAAAATGAGGTTTTGCTCTTAGGCCTACTTTAAGAGAAGTTATACAGTGGTTCAGAACTACCAACTCATTATGTTGAGTTGAAAAACTGACCCGTTGATAATTGAACAACTAATTAAATAGAAAAAACCTAAAAATCTAGAAGGAGAAGGATAAATCTATCATGTCTTGATTTAAAAAAATAATATTTTATAATTAATTAATTAATTAATTTAATTATTTATTATTTTTCTAGTTATTTTAATATAATTAATTTAGCTTTCCAACTAAGTAGTGATCTAGAATCATTATATAATTTTTTCTATTTTAATATAAAACTCTTATTAACACAAAATCCAACAGTACTGCTGAAGCAGGGTAAGCATTTCCTAGAATGTAGTACTACGTACCCTCAACTCACCATAAATCTATATCTACGGGTACCGAAACATTAAATGCAAATATTCACCTGAGAGCGTGCAGTTTTAGAGTTCTGGGTTAGATTTTCATCTTCATAATTAACTAACAACACTAACACATTGATGCTCTCTGAATTTTTCTTTTATGCAGCATACCCATCAAGCTATTTTTATCTCAATTAGAAAAAATATTTTCTTAAAAAAATTATTGGAGGCCAAAAACATTCTCATGAAGGAGACCAACCAATCGTAAAATGGACCCTTGACACAGAGACAGTAGGCCGAACAAAAAACAAAGTAACATATCTGGATGGGCTTTGTCCATATCTTGAAACTCCCTTTCTCTTTCTTCTTAATTAGGTTAAGAAAGTGAAGTAGGTCCTATCTTTTGCACGGTTGGCTTTAAATAATGAAGAAATCTCTAAACTTATTTGCAGCCTGCCATTACTTCCCAAAACATTCCCACATATGCAAAGAAAAATGGGTCTATACAAATAGTAAAATGAATGATTGAAAGGAAATATTTGTGTCGAAATGAAGGATGATTCTTACCCACTTTCAATCCCTATATGGTCACTACCAAATTTACTTTTAACTCGAAGATTTTTAAGTAAATTTTCGTATAACAAGAGTTAATTCAATAATTATCCAAATTCGTAAATAAATTTATGATTAGTGATTCATATATGAAAATCACAAAAATTCTGATTAATTCAGAATAAATTAATGATAATTAGAAAAATGAAACTCTTTTAGTGATTATTTTTTCATGCATAAAATTTAAATTTAAAATTTTACCTAATAAACTATGGTTCAGTATAAGTTTTGGAGAACCCGAACTGTTTTAAAAAACCAAATTGAAAATCTTCATAACCAATTAACAAACTGAAAAGGAAACAAATAGGGGAAGGACACATCACCAAGGAATTTAGGATATAGTTAAGGCATGATATTGAATGCATGATGTTTAGCCAAACCCCAACAGCCAACGGGGACATGCATGTGTGGAGAGAATGGGAATGGGAAGGCGACGTGGCTAGTTTCTCACCACTATAACCATCTCCCCAAAAGAAGAAAAAAAAAAAGGAAAACCCTAGCTGGCTGTTTGTAGTTTTATGATCTACATGTTCATGACAAGAAAGCTCCATTTAAATTATGCTTTTCTTGTCCTAATTCGATGTGGGTCTAATTATCATGGAGACGGGAAAGAAAATGATTAGTAGATAGTTTTCAAATACATTTTTATGAGATATAATTCAAAATTTGTTGTTTCAACAGTAAAAATTCTTACCACATGAATTAGACCTCAAATTTTTGTCCTAATTATTTGGAGTTTAATTTACTATGTAATTTATATGCCCTAATCTAATATAATCTTGAATTTGGATATACAGGTTTAATAAATTGATTTAATTGCAGTCAAGTTGTTGCACTAGGAGGCTTATAAGTTAAAATGGTGAAACAAATAAAAATCTTCTTCTAATATGAAGCTCAACTAATTCTTATTCAAGTTGGATGTTTTAAGAAAACATCTTATTCAAATTAATATGTGTTTTAACATGTTAAATTTGAATTTATTTTATGCATGAATAATTATGTATTGGTAGAGATTTATCTTTTATAGAATTTATCTAATTCAAATTCTAAATTAATTTGAGTTCATGTAGTTACAGATATTGAACTATAGGATATATATATAATACAAGCAATCATGTAAATAACCCTATCAGAAAACACATGACTTGCCGATATATCAAGTATCAAATATAACATTTGTAAATAGCTAAGAGACATTTTGTCACCTTCCATTGGGTGTCACCTTCTTATGATTGCTAGACAGGAGTTAGTAGAAGATACCTAGCCGGGCCAACTTTTGTGCACCTTGATAATAAAATAAAAATAAAAATAAATCCGAAAAGATCAAGTAATTTATTGGTATAATTCTCTTTATTGCATTAATAGATCAATAATTATTTTACATATTTTTTTTACTATGAAATTAATAGTTAAATCATCAAAAATATTTGTAAAATTGAGAGCTCAAATGATATCAAACTATCTTTTTCTCTTTAAAGTGAATTTTATACACTAAAAAAAAATGAAAATTTTTATCTATTCTGAATGTAATACATTCAACGGTTAACTGTTAATAATAAATATAGATATTTTATTTTTATTGACCAAATATTTAACATTTAACTTACATATTATTCATCTAATGATAGGATGTATTACACTCAATATATACAAATAAAAATATGCTTAGATGTAACTTGTTCTCTCTATTACCAACACACTCCCACTAGCTCACCAACTTCCAACCTAAGGAAAAAGGTAATTGTTAAATACCATAGAGTTTTGAAATTTCACTTTAGAACTACTTAATTAGATTCTTAAACAAAATCTAGAATGAAAAATTATATTATAATGACTAATCATTTGCAAAAACCACTTTTGAATAATATATTTCATAAAAAAAGCTTAATTAGACCCTTCACCATCTATTCTCAACGTCTTGTGAATTAATGAGAGCTAAAAAGATTCATGTTTCTATCAACTTGATTCTTTAATTTGTCCACATATATAATCATAATCACAAGGTGACACTTAGTGCGTGCTTAAGTGCCATTATGGCTTCTAGTTATTATTAAAATAATTAGATGGCACCATGTACAAATGAACAACTTTAGGTGATGATAAAAAATTATTTTGATTGAATTTTTTAAATCATTCATGTTTGCCCAAAAGAATATGACATGATTAAGAAGAAATTTTCTTTTTTTAAAAAAAAAAAATAAAGCATGCATATTTAGATGACATAAAAAGTTTTAGACCAAATATTTATTCAAAATCAAATTTGACCAACTCTAAATTAAATAATTATTTCCATTTAAAAAATCTTCTAACTTTTTTTTTTCTAAAAAATACCCATTACAAAGAAATGAGTGTATAACGATATTAAAAATTCAATTTATGTTAATTTAATGTCCTTAGAAAATTATCTTATCAATACATGTAAAGATATCGTTTTTTAATGTTTCTAAATTAGCAGTCATAACCAAATTTAACTATGCAACAATTCCTACATCAATTGTATCTCCACCATTTGGTTTAAGTAGTTAAGGGATATTCATAACTTTTGAAGTCATGAGTTCAAATCCTAAAAATTTAATTGTTGAGTTATTTGTCTAGAATTGATTAGTATCAATCACGGGATCAGTTCTGTTTAGAAGTAAAGGGTTTAGATCACTCTCCCACTCTATTCCTGAAAAATTATAGTTAAAAAAAAATTGCATCAGTTATATAGTGAGGGACGTTTTGATAATATTAACGTCTGTATAATGGATGTTAACGCAATGAGGAGAAATTCCCAAAAGTGGGAAATTAACTTAAATTTCCAATTTTTTTTCCAAAAAGAATGTTAAATTTCTAAATATGAATAAATAAATAAAAATTAATTAAATTCAGTTGATATTTGCAGTGCACTTTTAATTTGTAAGCACCTGACAGTTAATAGACATGGAAGAGTCATCAAAGCACATGAGTGGAATTGAGTCATATAAATGCATAGCTGTAGGGTAGAGACTGTCGCTCTTTTTACTTTACTTGACATTACAATACTGGATTTCAAAGATTTTTGTAAGATCTTAGTTCCTCCATTTTTACTCATCAATGCATATGCACTTTTTTGTTCCAACAAAATTTGACCATAAATAATGATCTTCAGATATGAGGTGAAACAGTATACTCTAAAAATATATAATATTATTTATTTTTATTTAAATAATTAATATCTAAAATTTACTGAATTCTAACTAATCCAGTTTAATTTGGACAGAACTATAAAAATGATAAAAGTATTTCAACAATTAATCTAATGTAACTATATACGATGCACTCCAATTTAAAATATCACTTAAATAATAATAATTTTTATCAGTTGATTTTAATAATTATTGGCAAAAAATATAGTATTATTAAAATACATATATAAGTATTCAATGCCAAAAAAATAAATTATTTTCAAAAAAATGCTAATAAATAAATAAATAATTTCTATTTTATATGTATATATATATAAGCGATGATATATTTTTTAAATGAGTACGTATTTATTTGATAAACTATGATGAAATAATTTACACACATGCTATGTTCACAAATTTAGACCGTCATACTGAAATAAAGATATATTTTGTGAAATATTTTGTAATGAAAAAGAGGTTATTACATATGGTGATTTGCTAGTATTAGTTGCTCCCTTTTTTTTTTCTTTATTCACTTAAAAGAATTAGGAAAATTGTGAATATTCCCTTCTCATTTAATAAAATATCAAAAATTCCAAAGAGTTCATTTTTTTTTTTGGAATAAAAAAATTCCAAAGAATTCATATATACATATTTGCTAAAAAAATATATATGATTTGAATGCATAAAGTGATACGACATCCAATGAGTAAAAATAAATTGGGATGACAACACTTAGAGTTAGAAGTCAGGGAATACATGCACAACAATTTTTTTTCTCAGAAAAAGAAAAAAATCTAAGTACAAAACTTTCCAAAATTATCTTAGACTATGAATTGAAATCTACTCAATTGTACCTATACCGATAAACTTTCCAACTCAACCCTCTACATTTCACTCAAATTTTCCTCACAATTCCTAATCTATTTCAAGAAAACAAGTTTTTTCAAGCTAAGTAGTGTATCTTCACTTTGAAAACTATGGTATATTAGTTACTCTTTTTATTAGAGTATCATAAGATGTAATCTCAAAATTCTTGTTAATTTATTAAATTGAATTTTATTTAATTTAAAAAAAAAAAGAGTTATTCCAATTATATAATTTGGCATATTTAAATTTTTTAATATTTTTAATTTTATTTTAAATAATTAGATTAAGTAATTAATTTTCAGCACCATAAAAAAAAAGACAGAATGGACGAAGTTGAATCATATTCTCTACAATAAAATGTCTACACATTTTACTACTTAAATTATTATTTTCTTAATTAAAAAAGTCTTGTAACTGATTTAATATGAACGAATATAAATGTTTTGTTTAAACATACTTTTTTTTTTTCTTGTGTTATTAATAAGCTTAGTGTTTCGTAACCTGCAAACTTGTTGAGAAATGGAGACCATATCTCAGCCACTAAGTTTTGAAGGGTGAAGGGTCCTACATTCCTTATCTCCATCGCTGTCTGGCAGGAGGGCTGTTTTATTGCTGTTTGCCAAATTTCCCTCTCAACACTGTTATTACAATTTTATGATTGATGATTCAATCATACAATTCAAATCAATTCATTTCAAATTAATCTAAATCTATGGATGTATTAAAAAAAATTATGAGAATTGATGGTAAATCATACGAATCGATATAAATTTATAAATTTTTTTATTTTTATTTATTAAATAAAATAAATTTTATTTAAAAAATTATACAATTAAAAGATGAAAAAAATTATAGTCTTCTAATTAAAAATACTTTAAAATTAAAATACGAACCTAATTTATTATTCCAAAATTCCAAAATAAGCACAAACACATAAAAATATAGCATATACATTATGTATATATATAATTCAAATTTTTTATAACTTTATATATTTTTTGTATGGGTTAACTTTATAATATTTTGAAGGAATTATTTATAAACAATAAATCAGGCTTGAGATACAAAGCCAATAGAATTACGCTAGTATTTCATATATGTTGAATAATGATGATCATCATGTATAAATAAAAGCTTAGCTTTATACGAAGGTTACGCAAAATGGAATAAAATGTTCATAAGTATTTGATAAATTAAATGGTCCATAATTCATTAAATTTCATTTAATGTATTCGATATTCAATAGTCATATAATTAATTATTTTATAATTCAAACCGAATAAATTCAAGAGGAAACAAATCTTTCTAATACATATTTTTTTATATATAAAATTTAAAATTTAAATTTTATTTAAAAAATTTAAAATTTTTTATTACCATTTGAACCAATAAATAATATTCGTTTATTGAAGGGTGTAATATTCTAAAATTTATTCATGATCAATTTAATTATAATAAATACATATATAAACAAAGCAATCTTTTGAGATCGACTTAAATATGTTTATCCTCAATGTAAAAAATAAAATTAACAATTTAATTAAAGGATAAATTATTTTATGCTCCACAACTTAATTGTTTAATTTTAACAAATAAGTTATTATTTCCATGGCCTCTCACACTAAAAAAAATAAATAGAAAAATGCAAATAAATTAAAACGAAGATAAAAGAAAAATGAAAATAAAACTACAAACAGAGAAAGGTACACATACGTACGTAGGGTCATGAAATGAGAAGAAAAGACAAGGAGTTCAGTTCAGGGATCAAAATCTTTCATGAAATATTAAAAAAAAACATGTATCTCCAAACAGTGAAAAGCCCTGCATGCACTTTACGAGTGCTTTTTCAGTGGGGAAGCAAAGTCACCAACACCACCACCACCACCACCACCACCAACATATACCCATTCTTGCTAAAAAGGGCAATAAACTTCGCTTGTGTATTTTTCCAGCTAGCTTATAATAAATGGTGGTGGTGGTGGTGGTGGACATGCATATCATTTCTTACCGTACAAAAGTTTAAAAAAAAAATTAATTAATGGACCTACTAATTCAATCTTTTTTCTTTTCTCTCTTTTGTCATGTATTTAAGAATTGTTAAAGAATATCATAAAAATCTGTTCAGTTGTGCAGTGAGATAAATACTCAATCTTTACATCACTGGAAAAAAAGGGACAATATAATTGAATCTTGAATTTGCATTTGCATATGTATGTATAGACTAGTTTTTACATAATGGGGACCTTTTTACTGAACTTCTTCCAACCCCATCATGTGGTATGTGAATTGTGCAATTTACCATTTGAAAGTAGTGCAACATTATACTATACTATTCTTTTAGTGAGAAAAATGAAGAGGGAGATTAGAAGGAATTAGTCAAAATTTAATAGTTTTATCAATGCTTACAAAGAAAGAACAAATATGCATATTAATGAGCATGCTTGTTTGAGTTATTGTTATAATTAATTTGCCATTCCCTACAAATAGACATAATCCCAATAGTCAACTTGTTTAATTCAGTATGCAAGAACCAATCAACCCCAATTCTTAATGTTATCGAAAAGGGCATAATTAATCCGTCTAAGATGGATGATTCATCATCCTATCATTAGACCCAGATACTAGTAAGGTCATGGAATTTAATCCTCCACTCTCTCATGATCTCCCTTCAAAAATTCTAATATAAGAAAGATGTTTTAGAAAAAATAATATTACAAAAGGCATTTATTTCATAAAATAGAACCAATTATATGTTGCACATCCATGTCAAAATAAATAAATAAATAAATTGGAGTTTTTATGGAGTTAAGGGTAAATAGGTTGAATTTTTTGTTCATTAATGAAAAAATTATAGAATTAATTTCATTATAAAATAAAAAGAATTAATGAAGTTTGAAGATCCTATAAACAACTCTTTGAATCTCATACAAAAACAATTATCAGGTTGGAATTGTTATAAATCTATATTTATATGCAGTGAATTTTATGATCAAAGATGGAACAAATATAAAGAAATCACTATCTGAAAAAAAAAATTAATTTGCAGTTTTAATTTTTTTAAAATAACCATATTTGTTTTTTTAATCAAAGCTTTATTTACTACTACTACTACTAATAATAATAATAATAATAATTTATTATAAATCTAATTTAAATTAAAAAATGAACCCAATTCATTCAAGAAAATTCTCTTCATGAAGGTAGACCTATTTAAAGGATGAGGCCATGTGAGAGTTAGAAATTTCACAAGAAGAGCCAAAACTCATAGAAATTGATGGTCCATACACTTGCAATACTCAAAAGAAATGATAGTATATGGTAGTTCTAGATTTATAATCTATCACAAATAATATACCTCTTCTCTTGGCTCCTGCTACATAGAGTAGAAGTCACTGATCATTCTCATCTCTCTCTCACTCTCTCTATCATCCACAGAGGAATGTTTTTATTGGGATTGTAATAAATTCTCTGTAGCCTAATTGTTGATTCTTTTAGTGCAAATTGTGAATAGATAACTGAGTTAAAGTATTCCGTACTAAAAAAATACTTAGAAAAATCATTTTCCTTAATTTCACTTTAAATTAAAATGTAATATATTTTAATTCTAAAATATTTTATTTTCTTTTTAAATATTTTTTATTAATTAATTTTAAATTATCAAATATAACAAAATCTATAATTTTTTCTTTCTTTCTTTCTCATCCCTTCCATTTAAAAAACTTTTCCTTTTCACCTTTTATAGTTGTCATTTTTTGTTCTTTATGAGCTCCATGCAACTTGAATTTTGAATAGTTGGAATTAATAGGACTACGAGACATTAAATTAAAAAAAAAAACTCCAGAAAAAAAAGGAAAAAAGGAAAATATAAAAATACTGGAAAGGAAGACATGAAAGATTAGCAGCTGAAAGCCAAAAGAACTGAAATGTAAACCAAGCTCCAAAATGATCCAAAAACAGTGCTAAATTCTATGCCCATTACTTCACAGCCTGTAATATGCGAGGAAACCTTGAAAATCCACAAGAAGCCGACAGTTAGAAGATAATTCCAAGCAAACCCATGTGGGATTTCTTCCCTTTTTTGCTCAATTCTCCGTGTCACTTGTCTTGCCTTGCTCTCCTGCTCAGCTTCTCTGCTCACACTCCAAGTTTCAGGCACTCTTTTCCTGAGACAATACGACTGCCCAAGTTTTCTTGAATTTTCTAGTTTACTGTCATGTGGGACTCAGAGAGTGAATCTGTTTGCGGTAGAGACTATGGTAATGGAGTTCTGAGCACTACCAAGCATGGTGTCAAGACTGATGGATTTGAGCTCAAAGGCCAGTCTTGGTATGTTTGTTCAGTGAATTTTTGTCATTTTTAGTTACTTGACATGTTTTGCAGGCACATAATTAAGCATCTATTTATTACTATTACGCAGGTATGTTGCCACTGATGTTCCTAGTGATCTTCTAATTCAGACTGGTGATGTAAATTTCCACTTGCACAAGGTATTTTCTTTCCTTTTTTTCCCCGCTTTTGAGTGCTTCAATTCACTTGTATTAAGCTTATAGATTCATAATTCAATAACAGTAAAGATAGTTCTTCAATTGGTGCTTGAGTTGGATGGCTCACCCCCTTTTCTCTATTTCTGTTCTTGTTGAAGTATCCATTGCTTTCTCGGAGCGGCAAGTTGAATAGAATAATATATGAATCGCGCGAGGTAGACCTGAACAGGATTGCATTAGATGATATTCCAGGTGGACCTGAAGCGTTTGAGCTTGCTGCAAAGTTCTGTTATGGACTTGCAGTTGATCTAACAGCAGGCAATATCTCTGGCCTGAGATGTGCTGCAGAGTACTTAGAAATGACCGAGGATTTAGAAGAAGGCAATCTTATATTCAAAACTGAAGCTTTTCTCAGTTATGTAGTGCTATCATCATGGAGGGATTCTATATTAGTACTTAAAAGCTGTGAGAAGCTCTCACCATGGGCAGAGAACCTTCAGATTGTTCGAAGATGCAGCGAATCTATTGCTTGGAAGGCTTGCGCTAATCCGAAAGGGATAAGGTGGGCATACACTGGAAAACCCCCTAAAGTTTCTAGTCCAAAGTGGAATGAAATGAAGGATTCAAGCCCTAGCAGAAATCAGCCAGTACCTCCTGATTGGTGGTTCGAAGATGTTTCGATTCTCAGGATTGATCATTTTGTTAGGGTCATTACAGCAATCAAGGTAAAGGGTATGAGGTTCGAGTTGATTGGAGCTGCAATAATGAATTATGCAGCCAAATGGCTTCCTGGTTTGATTAAAGATGGAGCAGTATCTGTTGATGAAGGAAGCAATAGCAGCAATAGTAGCAGCAGCAGCAGTTGGAAAGGTGGACTTCATATGATTGTGGCAGCAACTAAAGATGACCCTCCAACAGTCCAGGCCAAAGATCAGCGTATGATCATCGAAAGCCTCATCAGCATAATTCCACCACAAAAGGATAGTGTCTCCTGCAGCTTCCTGCTTCGCCTTCTGCGAATGGCCAACAAGTTGAAAGTGGCACCTGCGTTGGTCACTGAATTAGAGAAACGTGTTGGAATGCAATTCGAACAGGCAACGCTAGCAGACCTTCTAATCCCATCTTACAATAAGAACGAAACTCTGTACGATGTAGACCTTGTACAGAGGCTCTTAGAGCATTTTCTAGTTCAAGAACAGACAGAAAGTTCGAGTCCAAGTAGACAATCATTTTCAGAACAAAGGGGTACTAACCCAAATGCCAAAATGAGGGTAGCAAGGCTTGTTGACAGTTATCTTACAGAGGTTTCAAGGGATAGACACCTTTCTCTAACAAAGTTTCAGGTACTCGCAGAAGCCTTGCCTGAATCTGCAAGAACCTGCGATGATGGGCTTTATCGAGCAATTGATTCTTATCTTAAGGTAATTCAGATCCTTGTTTCTTCTTTTTCTTCTTCAGAAATGTTAATTTTTCTTTACGATGTTATTGTGAATATAATACTAGACAGTAACACACTTCATGAGCACTTGAATCTCATATGCAACTACAAAACTTGGCAATATGTGAACTTAGTATTCAGGTATAGATGTTAAAATTCTGATGCCATGTCTGAATACTACATGCTAGAATTCTTGAAACAGAATCAAGTTAATTGTGTGCATGCACTAGTTGATGAGTGTAGATATCAGTCATTAAATGTAAACAGAAAACCATCAGTTAATCACAGATGAATCATAAATGTGAACAAGACATACCATCTTGACAAAAAGGATACATTGTATGAAATAACATGGTCCCCTGCTAATCTATGACCACAAACAAACATTACTTTCCATCATAATCACAGAATAGCTCAACGGGATAATGTAAAAATTATGTGCATCATCAATTTGTATGTGTGATTTTATATTGTTTTGGAATTCTTATCTGAGTTGACAATTTAACAGGCTCATCCAACTCTCTCTGAGCACGAAAGAAAACGCCTTTGCCGTGTGATGGACTGCCAAAAACTATCAATTGATGCCTGTATGCATGCGGCTCAGAACGAGAGACTACCACTTCGAGTCGTGGTGCAAGTTCTATTTTCAGAACAGGTTAAAATAAGCAATGCACTTGCCAACAATTCTCTGAAAGAAGCTGGAGAATCGCAGTACCAACCGTTGATACCAAATAGGAAAACACTTCTTGAAGGGACACCACAATCATTTCAAGAAGGATGGGCAACTGCAAAGAAAGATATCAACACACTCAAGTTTGAACTTGAGAGTGTGAAGACCAAGTACCTTGAACTCCAAAATGACATGGAGAATTTACAAAGACAGTTTGATAAGATGATAAACAAGAAACAGGCATCAGCATGGACTGCAGGGTGGAAGAAACTGAGCAAATTCACTAAGATGACAAATTTAGAGAACCATGAAATTGGATCTCATGTTCCACCTTCTGCAGAACCGACCCGAAAGACCCCAAGAAGATGGAGAAATTCAATTTCCTGAGAGATGAAAGATTCAGAACAAAGAGGGAAAACAAAACAAAAAAAACCTTCAGATTCTGATACTATATTTCCACTATTAATCTCTTTGCTTCTTATTTCATTTGTTTCTTTGGAAGCTTTCTCTTTCTTTTTTATATTCAATTCTTTTTGTTTTTTCCTTTCTGTTACATAGAATTTTTTAGCAATCACCTCCCAAATCTAGCAGAAGTACAATTTGTCACAAGTAACTGGTCATTTCATCTGTGAGCTTGTCAGTTCTTGTTTTAAGTGTGACTTGGTTTTTTTTTTTTTTCCAAAGATAAAGATAAATCTTTTGCCTACTTCTTGCAACAGATAAGGTACACAAAACAAACATGTAAACAAGCTCAAAGAACCAAGAATTATCTGACTGCAATACTTTTCAGACAGTCAGGAAAATACATTAGATTATTTCGGGTATTGGCATACTGCATCACCAGCCCTCTGATCCCTTTGATCAGTTTGCCCTCCACTTAGATAGCTCAACTTGGTAAAAATAATACTTATCACTACTTTTAACACCATTTAAGGTGTTTGAATGATATTTTTGTAAGTTAAAACAAAACTTTTTAAACACCTAAACTCAATAAAAATGATCAATTTCTAAGTTAAGAAACAAACTAATAAAATGTGTCAAATTTAAGAACCACAGAAAATGATAAAAAATCTTCTTCACAAATTTTAAAAGGACAGTGGTACTTGGGCACGATATTTTTTGAATTTATTTTTTTGAAATTTTAATTTTTTTAATAATTAATTAAATTGATGGAATCTAAAACCTAAAATGCACTGAGTGAGCTCATGGTACAATGATTTATACACTGATAGCTTGTATATTATTTATTTATTTATTTACATAATTATTAAAAAAACATGAACAATATTGTAATTTGCCGTGTCCTGTGATGCACTCTAGCAATCACGGGAAGCAACGCTAATCTTTATCTAATTTAAAATAAATTAAAAAAAAAGAAAGAGCCTTAAAAAATTTTGTGCCCGCAAAAGTTGTGCAGGATAGCCACGACATATCTTACTTGGAAATCACAAGCAAATTATATGCATTTTCCTAGCAAAAGTGCATTATTTCCTTTCCTATGTAGTGAACAATATCAACTCATATCCCTTAATTCATGCCAAGAAAATGACTACTCAATATCATCCTAAATCCATAATTGAAGATGGTAACAACGCATCATCGACATAGACTAGACCAGCATCTGTACAACAACATGCGAAGAATCAGCTTGTTATGCTGAGAATTCATAGCAATAATTAGCCTTGAATCATAGTAAAAATCTAGTTGAAAAATATAAGCAAAAATCATACATGTAACAAATTACAGGAACATGTCACTTAAAAGGTTGAATTCACCTTAAGAATAATTCTGCTTCTGGGGTTCAAGTTCTATAATTGAACTTGCAAGAGCCTTATCTATAATCTTATGCTTGAAATGGGTTGGCCATCAATGATCTCATGAAGTACAAATGATTAAATCTTTGATAGCAACATAGTTACTAACTGTGTATGATTCTTTGGGGCCACAATCGGGTGCTGATGCGCATGATCATAACAAAAATAGTATAACACAAACAAAATAAAGTAACTGCTTTTAATCATATATCATTTCAGATGAAAAGGTGTTTTTGATGTAATATGTCGAGGCAAGATGCTAAAAATTGATGTCAAACTAACTTAAATATGGAAGATAACTTGCCACGGCACTTGCATTACAGTTTTGTTGATAGTGCCATTGACAACACTAGAGCTTGTTGACTGTTACATTTGGAGACAAATAATGGCTGGCATCTCAGGATTATGTTTCTGAAGAATGGCTTCAAGTTCTGAACCACAACTCATATCTCAGCACCGAAAGTAGAGGGTCCAATGGCTCTTGCTTATGGCCCTACCACTAAGGGTGCACCATGGCCAAGCCCATCATACCTTAATTATCACTTTTTGCACTCAGAAGCACATAAAAACCGAAGGATTATGGTGTAACTGAGTCCAACACATTTACGAGATATTTAGGATCGACTCAAAAAAAAAATTAAAATTAATTTGATTATTATTGAGTCGAGTTCTCAAGTAAGTTGTCAAGTCAAGATCGAACTCATTAATATTTTACTCGATAAACTCTTAAGATTAATTGAGTCTAATTGAGTTTGTGCATATTTATTATTTTATGTTAATGTAATTATAAAAATATCTTATCGAATCAAGTCAAGTTCAAACTTGAGTTGAGTTTAAATATTTTAAAATTTTAAAATTTTATATAATTAATTGAGTTGAGTTGAATTAAGCATAATTTTATATTTCAAGTTTGAGAGTCGAATCCAACTCGAGTTTCAAAAAGATAAATTGGATCAAATTCTAATCAAATTCGAACTTTAAATTTGAAAATTAAGTCGAATTTGAACTGAATAATGCGTCTACTTGAATTGACATAATTACACTCCAGCCTGGATAAAAACTCTTATCAATCTCAATGCTAAATTTGACTTTCAGAAGCTATTGTCTTCCTATGAAGTCGTGAAAAATCTGATTAGCCTGAAATTTTTGTGCAAGTTAGTGATGACTTATAATTGAAAGTTTGACAAGGTAATGGTATACAACATCCTATACTTGTACCTAATTTTCTTTTGTGTTTTGCTACCTAATACAATTAGTCTGGTCCATATTGTAGCTTGCTGAATGGTAAAAGGTTCAGGGTTTTCACTCCAACTGCTTAATGGGTGCAGGCATTTGCTCCTACGACCATGTGTCCTAGCACTTTTAAGAGAATTGCGAAATGCTCCTGGAATGATTTCAGGTTTATCAAAACTACGAGTCATCAACTTAAAATAACCAAGTAAAAGTGTGAAGCAGGGGGATACATAGTACCCAAGAATCTAGGCGTTCTAAAGAGTCAAGTGCTGATAAGCTAAGGGGACCCAGCCCCTAGTGATGAAGGTACTTGGCTGGCTATCTTGATAGTATGATAGAAAGTGCTGACAAAGGATTGGTAGCACCATTGACAAATGTGTTTTTTACTATCATATATGCCTGCAATCTTTAAAGTTTTTTTTTTTTTTTTCTTTTTCACCTCCAACCAGAACTTTTGCAATATAGATGTAGGTGGGGGAGAGAAGCTAGATTTGTAGTGGTTCTTTAAAGCTTTTTGCCTATAGACCAAGTGCTATCTTTTCTATTCTTATCTCCATCAAGATAACATAGTTCTTTCTAGCTTCAAATAATGGAGAGCTACCCAACACAACTTAAATCATTTCTTAAGTAGTTCATGTGGCTTGTGACACGGCCATTGTTTTCTGTAAAAAAATAAGTGGGATTTCATGGTTTGTCTGCATAGCAAGCACCTAAGACACTAGATTAATGACAAAACTAAATGATGAAAACTTTCATGTGCATTTTTGTACTGCGTATCTTGAATTCTTGATGCTTTATCATTAGGGCATGTAATGCAAGACATGATAGCGAGGATGCGGCAAAACCCCGCACTGAGTGTACCTATGATGTGTTCATTTAACTATCACGTCGACTTACATTTTTTTTTAGGCTTAATATAGATACGATTCTTTAAATTTGCTAGGCAGGTTTTACTAGCTTACCGCATCAACTTATAAATTACCATTTGAACTTCTCAAATTGTTAAAAAACATGATTTATAAACACTTTTCAATTAGTTTAGATTTTTAAATAATTTTCTTTGAACTTATAATTTAACCGGATCAATAGTGCTGAAAAATATTATTAAATATTACATTTATGAAATAGAAGTGTCTACATAGTCGGCTTGTAAGTTACATAGATCAAACTAATAAAATATGTCAAATTCATGAGAGCACACATGTGACTTCATGTTCTTAAACCAATTTTCTACCATAACTTCATGTAACCTTGTTAGCTTTGCTCCTAACACTAGAATGTCTAATATGGTATTACTCTATCGAAACCTTGGGGGGTTTCTAGTTGGTCCAGAGGCAATGGCAAGACCGCTAGTACTCACCATGCATGTGAGTGCAATCCATCAGTGGACAATACATCTAAGTTCACGTGCCATGGGATATAATGGTTAGAAACAAGACAAAAGGGTGTGCACCCATTTCCCCTTTTCATCCTTGGCAAGAATGTAGTAGTACACTCGTTTCAACTTTTTAACATGGTGGTATCACAAGAAAGGACCTCCCTGTTGTTGTAGTCCCAGTATAAAGTATACATAGCCAAAAGCACTGTCAAACAGATCATCTCAAGATCCACTAGTCCCCACATCACTCATCAGTCACAAAAAAACTTCTACATATTAATGTAAATCACAACACATCATGTTCACTTTCTCAATAAAGACACAAACAAACATTCATACATAAGACAACAGCAAGAACAGAAGAGAACACAGCCAAGATGAAATTACATTATTAAACTCAAATCTCTCAATACAACAACATATACACCAAATTCACACACACTACTAGTTATGTAATAATACACACACAAAGCTGACAAAATACCATCTTGGGTACCAAGGACTTCACTTGATAATTATGGTCACATGCCCACAACAACCTGTACAGGTACCACAGGTAAAGTAAAAGATTTCTTGATCAAAGAGTGGAGCCCATCAATTCATGGCAAGACACCATGCTTATATACAGTATTTTGCACATCTGAAACTTTCTTGGTACTTTAATAGAGTTTAATACCAACATGATTCGTATAAGGCTCAAAAGAGGAGGACAAATGCATAATATCAGAGAAAAGAGAGGATGGGTAGTGGGACCAGAATTTACCTAACGCGCATGCATTTAATCCATAGGGGTTCTCAACACTTAGAGAAAAGAAAGTCCTCATTTACAGCACAGCCCACCACCAGCATTAAACCATGCGTTCTAATCTTTGTGACTTTTGTTAACCTTTGATCCACAATAAAGCTAAAGGATAATCATTTCTGGTCAACAAAACAAAACTCCATTTTTTCTTTTCCCTCAATTCCAACAGGCAAAACTGCTTATTGGCACATTATACAGCTCTTAGAGGAAAAGAAACAAAAGTTGAAAAGCAACCCCACATCAGAAAAGTTAATATAGTGATTTCAAACTCATCAATCATTCAAATCAAGAATTCTTGGCTGCCACCTTTTTTTTTTCCAATTCTTCCTTCCACCCACTAGCCAACACGCTACTATTGCGGGTAGAGTAAGATTTAACTGTAGCTCGATCCCAGAGCTTTGGCTTTGAGCTTCAACGACTTCAAGTAATCTATAGCCACATCAATGACCAACAATGGGTCCTTGTCCTTTGCACCAGGGATTATGCTCTCCAGAATTTTCAATGTTGCACGAACCTTATCCTTCTTCAATTGTTTATTGCCTAAAATAAACCTTACCTCTTCTTTATTTTGGCCGATAGCACAGCTTGATTCTGCATCATCATAATTATGTCCATGAACTTCAGCTGCTTTTTTCGAACTAGCAGTGTCCGTTATTGATGATCTTTTGTACCCACCATCAATTAATTTCTGCCTTTTGTTTTGGATATCAGAATCAGCAACATCCTCAGTTATTTCTTCTACTTGTTCTTGCATCCTATAACTTCTAATCACTGCAGGAGAGTGATCAGTGCTTGTTACCTCATCATCACTATCATCATCATAATCATCATCATCTGAGTAAAGTAAGGCATTGATTTCTTCAGTGTCTTCATGCATCTCACTTTCTTCACCACTCAAGTGATTCTCATCAGATACTTCCTGCAATTCTGGCATTGTTAGATTGATTTGTTCCACATTAGCTGCATGTTCTTCGGAGTGAAAATGAGAGCCACCAGCAGGTTTTACAGCCTCTATAGTTGGTTCCACAGAATTTGGGAAAGTTGAACTATATATTAACCTTGTTTCATTCCCAGACTGATCAAATATAACAAATTTTCGCTTATATCCGGGGACTGCATTTAGTGCAGTCTCTCCAGCAAACCCATGAGACTGAGAGAACACAGACAGGTTTTCCTTGAGGTATGGGCTCATTGCAGGAAGCAAATTCTGACAGGGAAGGGGCATACTTTGAGGCAACCCTTGGGCTCCATTGCTTTGTCCTGTCTTCAGTCTTGGGATACTTGGGACTGCAGTTCTTGGCATCATCATATCTGTGTATGGGCCAGGACTCACAAATGCTGGCAGACATCCTGGTTGCACAGGCTCTACTGATGTGCTCATGCAATTGAAATTTGGCAATTGCCAAGTATCATGTGGCGGGAAGAGCCAAGAATTGTTGGCCTTAACCATCCAACCGAAACAATAACCTGTAGATGACAAAGACATTTAAATAATGTTTGGGAAATGAAACGTGAGCATGCTAGCTTCTGAAGCAATAAGACGATTTAGAACATACCACAGTTTGAACTTCAATTGGCGATATGGAATTATTTAGCTGCTTCTTTCAGGAATAACAGAAGAAAAAGAGAAAACTGTAAATTCCAGCTTGATACTAGAGCAAGAATGTGTAATCAGTCTACGTGACAGGTTTAAGCAAATGACGGAAGTACTCAGCCTGGAAGAGGGAAACACAAACATGGAGGAATCAAATTATTCATGGATTCTTAACGATTATTAAGCGCAAATTTAAAGATTAATATAGCCAAAAATATATATGAATTTAATAACTGGACAGCTACAGATATATCTTGCATGAAAGAAAACTGATAATTCACACAAAAATTTCAGTAATTAAGGAAGCATAAATGATTCACAAAACTAACCTGGCAATCCTGCAATGGTTGATAGCATGCAATGACTCTAACTATAATGGTTGGTTTTCCAGCAATTCCATTCTCATACTTCAATGCCCGAAATCTTGTTTGACTAGCTGCTTGGCAAACCATAACTTCTTTTGACCCCACCCAATCTATTTAGAGAAATGTAAAGGCACTGATAACAGGAAGTAAGAAATGACAAGTTCGATTTGCGGATGAAAAACAGATTGGAGTTTTAATGGATACAAAAACAAGGATGAAATAGAAAAATAGAGACCTTGAATGAGGAAAAGACACTAAGAAGGATCAAACAAAGAGACTAACAATGGAGCTTCAATTTTAACTAAGTTTTTCCTAGGATCTTAGCTAATTCAGGACGAAAGACAAGAATAATTGGCTGCCATGAACAATTTGGAGAAGAATGGCCAAGATTAGAGGATTAAAAACTTGTAGAAGTAATGATTTTACAGAATAACCCTGCAATACAGTCGCACGACGTTGCGAAACACATCAACTGATCGACTCCACCAAGGCATCTTGTTTTCCTTATCTCCAATATTGAATCACCCACAGGAGCCTAGAAACTTCCTGCACATAAAAACAAACTAAATGGTGAGGAGTACAATAATCACGAAGCTCTAATAAACAAAATAAAGTCCTAAGAAACAAGGAAATTTCTCTAATGAAACACAAATAATCCTTCGGATACTTTAAAACAATTGATGATTATCATGTTTGGCAACAGAAGTTCAGAACAACCGTAAACTGAAGCTTTCTCAAAACAAACTACAGCATCCATATGCACATCAGCACAAGGAAATTCAATTTTCAAGATTCTCAAACAATCAAAATACTAACAAATGATCTCAGTCATCGTCTTGTTTCCATGTATCAAGCAAAAGGAGCCACAAGCATGACAAAGATCATAAAGTGAAAATGGTAGAAACAAATTCAAGTTCTATTATTCTTACTAATCTGACTATCCACAGCAAACTAGGTGGGTTTTCCAAAATATATCAGGTAACTCTAGCCATCACAACAAACTACAAGTCCTAAAAACAGAAACCCAGTTACCAACAGCAAGATATCAAGAAACAAAAACAAACCCATATTATAAAAGAAAAATTTAGACCTAAAACCAATCCAAAAAAGAAACTAAAAACACAATAGAAGATTCAATATATTTCCTTTAAATTTCTGAGCTTTCATAAGAATTCAAAAGGAAAAAAAAAAAAAGGCACAAGCAAAAGGGAATAAACAGTCAACAAAGAATATGATAAAAAGCAGCTTAAATTTCTAATCTTTTTCCCTCAAAACATATCATCAACCAAACAAAGCATAATCCAAACTTAAAAAAGGAACCAATAAGAAAAGCTCAAGCAAAACAAAAATCCAATAACTTACAGAAAAATTCAACAGCTTTATATCTTAGCTGAGATCCAATGAAACAGAGAGCTGACTCCTTAAAGCCAAAATCTGTTAAAGAAAGAAAATCTAAAGGATACAGAAAGAGAAGAGAAGAGAAGAGAAGAGAGTGAACAGTACAAAGTTTGGTACAAAGAAAAAAAAGCTTTATGTTGGGTTGTGCAAAGAAATGAGTTAGCAAAGAGATGGTAAGATTATATAGAAATTATTGTGACCATACTACCCCTCTCATACTTTTTTTGAACTAAATTACCCCTCTTACTAGATTATTATTTTTATATATATCTCATTTATTGAATAGTAGAATAGTATTTGACCTTTGTTAATGGTTTAAGGAATCAAATATAAATATGTATTTTTTGACAAATAAACCAGGGCCTTGAATTGAAGGCATGGAAAAATACTGTTTAATTACAAGACTTTAATTGAGCATATGAAACTTCTCTGTAATTGCTGACTGAGAAGACCACATACCATAAATTTATTTTTTTAGCCTTCTTTATCATTCTGTAATTATTTTAATTACATCTGACTATATTTTTTTAATTAGTTAAATTAATTTAATTTCCACCACAAAAAATGAGAATAAGGGACATAGAAAATAATAATAATAATAATAATAACAGATATAAAAAAACAATATCTATTATTATTATATCTTAAAAGGAGTTGATTCTTTTTAGATTATCATGTAATTTAAAGATACTAAGAAAATTCATCATTTTTATATAAAATTCTAAACATACATTGCATATTATATAATAATATGATAAAAATAATATAAAAATGTTTATGTATGAAAATGTTAATGTTTTATTACATATATAAAACTGTATGCATGAGTCTCATCACATTTATTTTTTTTGGCTCCATCAAATATTTCCCATTTTATGTTAATGTTTTATAAATTAGTCCATATTTAGATATTGATACATGTTGTGAATCGCAATATGAATAATTATATTATAATCTGTAAAATTTATATTTTTATTTCTTATTTTTTTGATATTTCATAAAAATAAAAAGATAAAACAATACTTCTATATATTGCAATAAAATTATTTATCTATTTCTAATTATATTAATTGCAGATAAACCAAACTGTGCTTGCTTAATTAAAGTTGCAACTTTCTACCCATGTAATAAATAATACCAATAATTCAAATGGAGGTTAAGATTTTTTTTTTTTTTTTTTTTCTGTGGTCTGAAGATAAGTTGGGATTTGAACTCAAGGACATGCTTTTCAGTTTTTCAAATGTTTATGATTGGTATTCAAATAAATAACTCCTAAAAATACACATGTCAAGCATGAAAAATGTGTAGAAAGTTGAATCAGTGGAAAAGTGCATAAAATTAGCACAAAACAACACCTAGCCATTTGAGGAAAAAAAAAAGAAAGAAGAATCATGGGAAGTGTCATTAGGCAAAAATTCATCACTAATCATAGATTATTATTAAAAGGAGAAAAAGAAAAATAAAAGCATAGATTCCAATGGAAGTAAATTTTAGAATGCCCTTAAAGGGCCCATGGCTATGGTACCACTCCATAAACACATAAGAGACAGGTCAGTTAATTGGGCCAACTCACACTTTTTAACTTTTAAGTAATTCAAAGTTTTGAGTTTTTGACCCATGATATGGTCATGTCTAGCTCTCCAAATAACCCTAGACTATGTTTTTTTTTTAATGCCAATATATATTAGTAGTTGGAAGTTAGGGGGAAGCAAAGGGCTCTTAATTTTTTTTTTAAAATCTAATGAGATATAACCCATTGGAGGATTTGAACTGCAACTTCTATTGAAAATTTTTTACTGTATTTTGCTGTTAAATGCCTTCCTAAAGTTACAACTATTACCCCACCAAAAAAAAAAAAAAAGTTACAACTATTAGATATTAATAGAAGTTAAATTTTTTTTTTTATCAAAAATAGACCTCTATATTACAATGATTATAATATATATATATATATTACAACAATTTTTTTTTATACATACAATGCGGAATAACACTAATTGAGAACGCAGGATCTCAAATACAAAATTTCATAAATATTTACGCTTATAACTTTACCTATCAGATCAAGCGTTTACGAACATACTACAACAATTATGTATATTCTAAAAAATAAATCTTTTGAGGTGCGGAGAGGTGCTCTAAAATTCAAAATCTCCACTATTCCGCCTGCGCAATGAAATTAGAATTAATATTATTATGAATGTAATATCTAAATTAAGCAGTTAATAGCCTGTAAAATTAATTTTGATTTTATCAAAAAAGAGAACTATTTATATTATATGGTCCATCAATATTCTATTTATTTTATTTTTTTATTAATTAAAAAAATTAATAGACCTTTATAGTTTGATTTAACAAATATAAAAGAGAATTCACTGATTATACCTGTTATAGATTTATGATTGATTTTTTTTATTTTTCTTATTTAAATTTAGTGCGAGAAATAATAGAGATTTTGGATTTAATTTTTTCTATATTTTTATAAAATAAATTTTTGTCTCAAGTTGTATAACTTATAAATTTTAATTTATTAATAATTATATAAATATCAAAAGCAAAAAAAAAAAATTATGTAAATTCTTCAGGAAAGTTCCATCTTCTTGTCTTTTAGGGTGAGGGGGGTGAAATGTTTTTTCTTCAAACATTAATAAATGACTATTAACTCCTCAAAGATGTAACTACTACTAATAATAACTTCAACAGCAGCAATGATTAGTAAATATAACATGAATAACATAAGACATTAGCATGTGCTATTCACTCATTGCTAGATATCCACTCCCATTCATTAGCAATCTAAATTTTCATTATGAAC